>PVJA010027525.1:0-28459 GCA_004027025.1 Myocastor coypus | reverse complement strand
TGCAACCATTATGGAAAGCAGTGTGGAGGATCCTTACAAAACTAGAATTGGAAGTTCCATTCAATCCAGCTATCCCCCTACTGGGAATTTTCCCAGAAGAACTGAAAACTTCATACCATAGCGATATCTGTGCACCTATGTTTATAGCAGCCCAATTTGTAATAGCCAAATCATGGAAACAACCAAAATGTCCATCATTGGAAGAATGGTTAAAAAAAAATGTGGTATGTTTATACAATGGAATACTACTCATCCATAAAGAATGATAAATTTGAAGACTTCATATATAAATGCATGTATATTGAACATATACTCATTAGTGAAATAAACCAGACCTATATGTGTAAATATCGTATAGTCTCCCTAATATAAGTACTTTAAAGAAGAAAACAAGAACTTAAGGGCATAACACAGCTGAATGTGTCATGGATTAAACAACTAAGTGACTGGAAGCAGACAAAGCAGAAAACATATCAATAGCAAAACCATACACTGATGTACACAGGATGAATCAGATATTGGTCTCAAGAACCTTCAAAGGTTCAGCATATTGACTATAGCACAATGTAACGCTAAAACTGTTTGGAATACATGTCACTCTTGTCTTTTTGATATGTACTGCTCCTGGTGTAAACTCAGTTACTGTCATTCTATCAAGAGTAGTACTTGAAAATAAGAGAATGGGCCAAATACCATATTCTTGAAAGGGTACCATTTTGTATTTCCATGAATTTCCAAATATCTGTGTCAAAATTGTGTAACTGCTTATATCACATTGTCTGCAAAGTTATTAGAATATCAATGATGGCCAGAAAATATCATTTCCAAGCTAAGTCAAAGATATTTGATACTCAGAAAGCCAGTGATGATAAGCTCAAGTACCTATGTTATAGAGTAATAGTATCACAAAGCTTTTCTGCTGGAGGGCTAAGAATGTAAGTTGACAGACCAAAAATTGGAGAAAAAGAAGGGCTATAAGGATAGCCAATATTTTGGCTCTAGCCCTTCAAGATCAAAAAAGACCCAGGATGTAAGGGAACCTGTGCTGTAGTATCCTATAACTCAGAGGTGTCCCAAATTTCCTGGTCAAGGAGATTATGGTACCTCAGAGGAAAGGGATGAATGAACTATAGTGCGTCTAAGGAGAGTCACCCAGAGAAAAACATTCTCTCAGGCTTTCACAGAAAGCAAAATGGCCAATCAATGGCCGTGACTTGTCCTGAAGGCTGACACTAACAACAGTTCTACAAAGTACTGCCTATGGTCACAAACTTAATCCTGAGGGGATTTGACCCTGGAAGATACAAAAAAAGAAAAAAAAAAGAAAAAAGAAAAAAGAAAAAAAGAACGTTTTGTTATACAGGTCTTGCTTCAACTTGTGCTTAACCACCCAGCAGGAAAAAAAAATGCTTAATTACAATGCATGAAACACAGCTGGATTGGTGAGACGAGCTTTAGGAGGCTTAGATTCAATATCCGCCAACATCACAAGCTTCACTGGTGGCCCACTGCAATTGCAGAACATTTGACTGTATATGTACCTGCTTCCTCTTAGTCCAAAGAGAAGTATATTCTTTCCTTTTTTTTTTCTAAGCAACATCAATAGGGAGGTGGGCCATGCCCACACACTGTACTCTGTAGAACGATTGTGAGGATAATATGCAATATGTCAACTTTCAAAGAAAAGAAAGGGGAAAATACTACTACTACTACTACTACTAATAATAATAATATAATAATAATAATAATAATGTTGATTTAGAAGGGTTAATGTTTAATTGTTTGATCAATCTTATATACCTATATGTATTAATCTAAACTGATCTGATGATGAAAATATGTAATATAACTCGTGTTAAACTTAAACAATAAAAAAAAGAAATATCAATATGATAGTTTCACAACAGGTTAGTAATACATTCGCAATAATTGACACATTGCATATTGTGCTCACAATAGTAATATAGAGCACAGGGAATTGATATTGCTAAGGCAAGAAAAAAAAAGACAAAAATTCTTCTCTTTGAACTAAGAGGAAGTCGATGTATACCCAGTCCAATGTTCCGTAATTGCAGTGGGTTACCGGTGATACTGGCAATGTTGGAGGTTGTTGATTTCTACCTCTCACAACTCATCATACTAATCTATGTCTGATTTTTATGCCTCATAATTAAGCTTCTCCACTGGGTGATCAAGGGCAAGTTAAAGCAAGACCTGTATAACAAAATATTCATCTTTTATATCTTCCAAGGTCAAATCCCCTGAGTATTAACTTTGGAACCATGTACAGTGCTTTGTAGGACTGTTGTCAGTGTCAGCCTTTGGGATGAGTCACAACCATTGCTTGACTAGTTTGCTCTCTGTGAAAGCCTGAGAGAATCACCATTAGTATTTGCCCACGTGAACTCATAGGTCTATGGTCCTAGCCAGACCACAATGATTTAGAATTGAAGGCTCCTTAAACTTTGCAGATCTACTATCGCTTGGAACCTTTCCACCGGATCCTGAATGGAAAAGAAAATACAGAACATGAGTCCCATTTTAAAATTCTTGTTAGTTATCAACACACTTCCGTTTCTTTGGCAATGACCAAGTACATGGTCCTCCTTGGGTGTGCAAAAGAGGAGCTGACATGTACAAAAACGCTCTCATTTGGCTGGTGGAAACACTTTAGGGTAAGGACTCTGTACTATCAGAAGAGGAATATGAATTGTGGAGTTCATTTAATTTTCCATAACATGAGATATCTACGGTTTTCTTCCCAAGAAGAGTATTCGGATCAGTCCCAATTCCAGGACCTCTAACAAAAGACAATCACTGTCAGTGAGAGTCAACTGTGGTTTCTCAGTGTAAAGAAACCTATGACTCCATATACAAGACATCTTTGCCTCCCTGTCCCCCAACAGGGTTGTGAGATAGGATCAGGGTATATGCAGCACAATTTCCATGACAGAAATTAATAAAAAGTGGGGGCTGGGCGTGGTGGCTCACGCCTGTAATCCCAGCACTCGGGAGGCTGAGGCAGGAGGATCGGTGCGAGTTCGAGACCAGCCTGGGTTACAAAAGTGAGCTCAGGACCAGCCTCAACTGCATAGCGAGACCCTGTCTCAAAAAGACAAAAAAAAAAAAAAAAAAAAAAAAAAAAAAAAAAAAAAAAAAAAAAAAAAAAAAAAAAAAAAGTGGGAAGTAAATAAACACACTGTGTAAAGCATTAAGAGTTAATGCTGCGCAGGTGTGGTGGGGAAACTGGCTGGTAATGGGTTATGGTCCTTGATTAAACCATAGTTCTGCTATCTGGGAGAAAGTTTTTCACTGTCCCTCTTCCAATGAGCTTATACTTTGGGAATTAGTAACTGGCAATAAGCAAGTATCTTATAAAAACATGGAGTATATTAGATGGTGATGAATTTTAAAGGGAGAACATTCATGGGGAATGAAGGGTTCCCATCATTATCTAACTATATGTATAGCACTTAAATCAAGATCCAGAGGGACTGAGAACTACAGAGTTATGGTGATATCAGAGCTGGAGTATTCCAAGAGAGGAAGAAGATTTAAAATGATAAAGGGATAGCAATAAGTCGAAGGATACTGAAGTAGAAAGGGTGAGGGACATAGTTCTGGTAAATGAGGTCTGTTATTTCAAGACAACATCCAAACATAGTGAAATATTCTGCCTTCCCCTAGATCTCCAGTGCATACCAATAGAAAACAATCCACAATGAGTCCCCATTTGTCACTCCTAGTTTTCAGTACCATCAAACTGACTATAGTTAGGGGAAATACAGAATTATTAAAATACTAGCAGTAAAAGCCCTGTAAATTAAAGATATAGTTATTAACATCACAATTCATATTCTTCTTCTGATAGTACAGAGTCCTTACCCTAAAGTGTTGCCACCAGCCAAATATGAGCCCAGTTTTGCACATCTCAGCTCCTCTTTTGCACATTCAAGAGGACCATGAGAGGAAAGTAGAGAGAGTTTCTATATATCTGCACATAGGCACAGCTTATGAGAATGGACCTCAATCAGCTTCATGAGGATGGGCCACTTGTTACGGAGCAAACTCATACTAAAATCATCATACACATATAGGAGCTTATTGACACCAGTATCATGAAATGAGTATCTCTACTCTGTATAATTTAGGCCTTGAGAGATAGTCTTGTGGTGCTTGGCTTCTTTTCTTGAATCATTTTGGTCATATTTTACTCAACTTAATAAAATTGGTGTGTTCACCAGTTAGACCATGTCGTCATCTTTAATAGAAATAATTATTGATTTATAAAATAAATCAATATTTAATGAATATCTACAAAAAGCAGGAACTTATAGTCAGCTCATCCTAGCTTTACTGATAAGTTTTGGAGGTAACAGTGATGGCAGAGGTGGCAGGGTGTGGCAAAGAAATAGAAATAAGGGAGAGTGGAAGCCTTTATTAACTCTGAAGACACAAAGAGGAGGAAGGGCAGGGAGATGGGCAAATCCTCTGACCTGAGACAGGGAGGATGAGGCTTTATGGACTTTTGCTAGGGGCGGGATTTGATGGGAAGGCTTGGTAACACACAGGGAGCTGATTGGAGACTCCCTCGTGTGGGCGGGGAAAGGTAAAAGGAAGCTGTACCCAGGGAAAGAGTACAAAAGGAGGAGGAAGTGGTCATTGGGAAGATAGGCTGTTGTTGTGGGGATTCAACCATGTGGGATCAGGACCATGATAATTTACTGGGGCCCAAATCTGTCATGTACAAAATGTCAGTGATAGGTTCCAGCCTGAGCATAAGCTACTAAATTATCATGACCCTGAATCAACATGGCTGAATCCTCAAAATAATAGCCAACCTTCCAAATGATTACTTCCTCCTTCCCCACCCCAGTCCTAGATACCTTTCCCCACCCCCAGGCAAGGGAGCCTCAATCAGCTTTTTATGTGTCACTGAAGCTTCCCCTCAAACTCTGCCCCTAGCAAAAGTTCATAAAATCTCAACCTTCCTGACTCAGGCCAGAGGATTCCTCCATCTCCCTCAGATCCTTTTCAATGGCGATAAAGGCTACCACCCTTTCTTTAATGTTTGCTCCTCTGCTGTGTGGAAAATTCCAATAATGAGATTATCTTTACAAGTGATTCTGAAAGATTTAGAGTAGTATTAAATTTGAATTGCTGGTCGCTATCCAAAATGGAAATGGCATTCAGCTTAAAAGGGCTGAATATCTGACCTTTATTTTTAGGCAGTATACCAAGTCAAGCCAATTGCAAATGGGATAAACTGAACTGCTGGACTAGAGAAGGCATAAATTAAATGAATGTGATCAGCTTCTAATTTGTGGAGCCTTACTAGTGTGAATTTCTCTAAGTCTGAAAAGGATTTTAACCAGTTTAAGATTGTTCCTATGCCAACAGGCTGCTGTTGCTAAGCTGACAAGATCCAGTCCTTAGGTTGGTTCATGTGTCAGCTTGGTCCCAGGTTAACCAGAACTTTATGGAGCCCTTTGGAGCTAACAAAGAAGGGGAAGCCAGCCAACTTCTTTTTGCAAACATATATTGGGAAGAATGATTAGTTGGGTTAAATAAAGTCTGTGTGTTTGCAATGGTCACTTTCCATCTGGAAAATGTCTAAATATTTAGATAGAGGATAAAGACTTTTATTCAAAATGTGGATCTCTCCATGGAAACAATGAATATTTTGTGTGAAGTAAGTATCCCTGGAGAAAATATTGCCTCACAAGTAGTTGAGTTATTACAGGAAAGCCACAGTTACCTCAAATAGCACAGAATCTTTGTATGTTTTGTTGGCTCTGGCTCTACTCAGGGTTGAAAAAACCCTTTGTTTCTGATCCCAAATGTTGCCTTTGGGTACTTAGGACCCGCATCAGGTGATTGTCAAGGAATTATTATTATCATTTTTTGGTGATTTGTGCAATGAAATTGGAAGAAGGTGTGAACAGGATTTGCCAGGCATTAAAAGGAAAGATACAAATGGAATCCTAGGAGATTCTGGGTGTTGTATCAAAGTTTCTCATTTTGTCGCTTCTTAAGCTAATTCACATTTCTTGATTTATTTTGTTCATCCCAAACTTTATTTCAGGGCTGAAATATTGTTTTTGAGATAATCTGATAAATGTGACACTTCTGAATCATGTCACACCTTCTCAGTAGTGAAAACCCAAAAGCAGTGCAACTGCTGAGTCTGAGACCATTTCTATTTTTGAAGAAGTTAGAGAAGCCTATGATTATCAATGATACTGAGGGGATGACAAATGAGATTGGAAGTGACAACACCATGCAGACTGTAATAATAAAAGCCATATAAAAAAGCAATCTGTCTGATTCTGTTACTATTCTTCTATTGATTCCCAGCAAGATGCAGTGTTCAGGTCCAGTACAGCACTTTCTTAGGAAGAATGTTTTTTTAATTGACATTGAAGTTGACATACTAAGTGTATAGCATAGTGGCTTTTTAAGGTAGGGAAATTGCTGTGTATAATACTGTAATAGAGGATATGTATCACTACATATCAGTCCAACCCAGACTGTTCAATACCAGAAAGAGCCCCTACTGGACTATGGACTTAGGATCATGTAGTGCCTCACTATAGTTTCACTGGTGCTACAGAGACATGTCCTTTGTGGGCAGTGTGACAGTAGAGGTAGCTGGGCACGTGTGAGGAGAAGGGGATGTGGGGAATTCCTGCACCTACCTTTCAGGTTTGTTTTGAAACTAAAATTGATTTATAAGAATAATATCTTTGAAAGATGTTACCCACTGACTGAGTGAAAAGTCATTAACTAAGGAAATTAATTCAGCAACATATTTTACTAGTTACTAGTTCAGAGAGTTCCATCATGTCTTTGATACAGCACTCCAGACTTACACAGTACAGTCTCCAGCTAAGCCTTCAACATAGTCTTCAATAGACCATTCCAAACTTATGTAAGGCTATCAGCTCCTGTATGTGGAAAATTCTGTGAATTCATTAATTTATTGCAGAATTTCCTGTGCTGGGGAAAAGGCATCCTGGGTTGAAATAATATATTGTGGAGTACTACACTAGTGAGTGCAGCATTCTTCAGCCTAGGACGGTTGTGCTAGAAAAAATGGTAGGCAGGAAAGGCTCATTCATATTTAGGCAGCCAGGCTCTTTGGTGAGGACAGCACATATGAAAGGGAAGCGTTCCAATACAATCAACCTGTCACGGGTAACTGACCATGTCTCCCAGTCTTAGTGCCATAACATAACTCAGATGGCTTCCGTTATTGGTATGCTGGAGGACCATTAAAGAGGCTATCCAGTTATTACTTGTTTGAATCCCAAAATCTCTGCCCTGCCAGCATGATTATCCATGATCATTTTTCCAAACAAGACCAGTCAACCCTTTGTTGGATAAGAATATGGTGGCATCCACAGGAACCACATGGTTAGCCTGATTTCTGAGAGACTTCTCTTCAGTTCCCACCACTTAGTATCCACACAAAGTTCTTTACATTTGGAGGGGTCATCAATGTGTCTTATGCCCAGAATTGAAGACATTTAATTTTCCATGTTTTATTTCACATTTCTGCCAGTTTTAATGAAGTCTTCCATTTTCTCTGCACCCGTGCTTGCTATACACTGAATATTTGTGTGACACCCCAAAACTCATTGAAATACAAGCCACCAGAGTGATCATATGAGGTGGGGGTCTTTGGATATTCAGCCACAAAGGCAGAATGTATGTGATTGGGATTAGTGGTCTTCCCAAAGAGACCCCAGAATACAAAGAAGCCTTCTTCTCATCATGTGTGGGAGCAATGTGATGATAGTTTCTGAACTTGTCATCTGGAAAATTGTGAGAAATGAGGGTCAGTTATTTATGCATCACCTAGTCTGTGTGTGTGTGTGTGTGTGTGTGTGTGTGTGTGTGTGTGTGTGTGAGTGATCAAAGCCTAAATAAGAAAAACAGTGGCAATGTGACCCTTTTTCATTCCAGGAAATTTCATAATTTAATGCCATGTGTCATCTGAAGTTCTTGCTACCTTAAGGATTCCTTTCTGTGCTACCAACAAGAGCGTTGTGATGCCACAGTGAGCACACCAAGAAGAATCACGAGCAGACTAGCTCCACCTTAACTTCCGTCATTAACTAGGACATGGAACATCTGTGATCCTCTAAATCATATGGAAGTAAAGGCAGTAATGGAAAAGATGAGGGTGCAACAAAAGGGTGATATGCCTGCATGTGAAATATCTTCAGGGTCTACTATACTATCTTGGGCACAAGTTTGTCTTATTAAAGTGCTTGTCTTGTTCTTAGTACTTCCTGCTCATCAGCTTCAATCCTTGACAATGTTCTTACTGCAGTTACAAAGCGTGATACTGACACGCCAAGACAATCTTACTTTCTATACATTGGATGATGTCACAACATGGGAGATGACTTTTCCAATCTCAATGAGGCTTCCATTTTGAACAATTTAGTTTATAAAGAAACTTGCCACATAAATATTATATGTACAATATTTGTAGTGAATTGTTCAAGGAGAAAGATCACATCTAGGGAGAAACTGCAATTGGAGATAATCAGCTTTAAAAAATTCACAAACATTTTCTCAAATTCTGTCATTTTCTGAAAACTACATTAAATTAATCTTAAAAGGATTTGATACATCATGACTACTGTAATGTTCTTGTTTTTTACTGTAGTATTAGCATTTGCAACATTCTTGTATAATTTTGCTATTTTGACGTATAGGTTTATTTCCAGGGACTTATACTTGTCTCTTTCTACTGTGATCATAACCATTCCATGGCTCAGATAGTTGGCTGGGAAGTGTCCTTGTGGTTGATGCTATCTCTTTTTTAGTTTTGTTCAGTAATTAGAAGTAATGTCATAGGCAATACATATATTCTGTAGGTCCACTGTGAAATGGACATAGAGCTTATTGTTTTCCTGACTTCATTAAACTGGCTGCCTTAAACTCTCACTCTGAGCAGTGAAACACAATGACATTTGGGTTCACTTGCATTTGTGTAGTATTACTTTAGAGTGTTCTGTATACAGATAACCTTCAGAATGCCTATGTATTGCCTTTTCTCATTTTGCAAGGTTGCTTCATCTTAGTGATTAGTGAAGACATAAAGGAAAATTTATATGATATATCTTGCTTCACTTTTAGTAAGTGAAGCAAGATTTTTTTTCCTAGAGGAAGCTGGAAGCCTCTTCTTTCAAGGGATATTATGCAAAGTGTACAAGAAGCTACAATTCTTTGTTTTGTACTCAAACCAGATTTTGATTAATTTAGCCCTGCACTTTTTTTTTTTTTTTTTGGATTCCACAGATTAGGCAGTAGTTCTATAAGGTGACCATCACCATCTATTTCATCACTAGGAATGCCAGGGGCAATTTTGTTTTCCTAGGACCTCTGGGTCAAAGCTTTCTGCTTGGTGTACCATTCCTTGTACCCATTATGATAAACGATCCCATCTTGTACTTGGCACACGAGTGATGACACAGGCCTCTACCCCTGGGAACTCATCATCCCCTCTACAATCAAAGAATTCCTTTCCCCAGCAGGAAACAGGTAATCTCAGGTTAATAGATAGGCTGTTATAGTCTCAAACTCATCAAAATGCCCCCAAATGTCTTTTATACATTTACAGACACTCATTTCATTTCAATCAACCCCATAATTTTTACATCAGAATTCTGTATGTTCTTGAAATTCAAATAACATTAAAATTATTCAAGTTACAACATTTAATTCTGAGCATGATTTTAACTTCCATATCCCTGTCTTCTCAGAGAAATTTTCTGATTTCTAATTGTGCCTTGATTGGAAAGCTTTGAGATTCTTATTCTCGTTTTGTTAGTCTGTAGGTTAGTTTGAAGCAACCACCAGAACATTCATATATTTTCTTTTTTTTTTTTTGTTTTTTTGAGACAGGGTCTCATTATGCAGTTGAGGCTGGCCTTGAGCTCACGTTTGTAGCTCAGGCTGGTCTCGAACTCGCACTGATCCTCCTGCCTCAGCCTCCCGAGTGCTGGGATTACAGGTGTGCGCCACCACGCCTGGCAAATATATGAGACATCCATTTCATCTTGTTCTGCTTTTTTTTTTTTTTGCGGTACCAGGGATTGAACTGAGGACCCTGTGCTTGCCAGGCAAGTGCTTATTCCACTGAGCTATCTCCCCAGCCCTATTTTCTTTATTTAATATCTAACACAAAATTTATCATCTTAACTATTTATAACCATACTGTTCAGAATTCCAGTTATGATTACACTATTAGACATCCAATCTCAAAATTCTTATACTGCAAATCTGAAGCTTTTTATTCCTAACTTTATAGTTAAAATTCCCATCCTCTGGGTCAGAGTCAGGGAATATTTGTTATTAATCTATTCCAAAGGAGACACTAAGTAACAATTTTATCAGAGCACAGCTCAGATAAGGAGGATCTCTTTTTACTTTGCAGATGATATCATTATCACCTCCCACTCTATCAATTCACATAGCCAACTGTGTCAAATACTGCAGTGCTGAGTCTCAAATCACGGGATAGTATTAGCTCAGAGCTAGCAGAACAGAAACCTGAGAAAGCAAGGAGTATTCCTAGGCTGAGGAGATGGAGTAAGTGTCATCCACTACAGAAACCCAGGGAACATTTGCTCCTGGGACTTCTAGGGCATTATATATGCCCCCACTGCTGCTGTCATTGAACTCTTCATGGAGCCTGCATCTTTATGGATATTTCTGAAGCTACTATTCCTGGAGCTATGCAGGGACACACGGAATCCTCCCTAATGTCAACAGCCATAGCTACTGCCATAGTTAAGCAAAGTGGTAGCTTCCGTTTCCTCCTAGGATATAGGAGTTCACAAAGGTTGCTGCTGCTTCTGTCAGAGAACAGGCCAGATGATCTAGAACATTTTAATTTCTAACTCCATCAAATTGCTGAGATAACCAATGGCCATATAATTTAATGAAGTACAATGCAAAAGTGTCAAGATCTTCTGAGGGGAGGTGGACTTGTGACTCATTTCTTTAGTGCACGAGTAGAAGAGAACAACATCAGAGGCACACATAGCAGAGAAAGTACTGATGTTACATGGTAGTTGGTATTATATCAGAGGAGATTTAAAAAGCATACAAGAAAACAGAAAATATTATTATTCATCCAGGCACAAATCAGTCAATAAATCCAGATGCAATGAGAATGAAATTTTCAGAGAGGGATTCTAATATAACTATAGATAAAATGTCAACATAGAATTCTTTCTCCAGTATAGCATCTTCCAGAACTCAATATAAAATAAACATTTTTTTCTGACAAGAAAAGCATATCTAAAAGTAATAATTTAAGAAGCTCTTCCACACAAGAAATTCTGAAAGAAATTGTATGGAATTAGGTAAGTCTCTTTTTCCAGTTTGCACATATTTTAATCTCCACAATCCATTGTCTGCATAAATGAACTGTAGTTGAAAAGAAATATGAGATTCATAACATGTATAGAATAACAGTTTGAGAAAAGTAAAATGTGAAAGAATTGTTACTCAAAATATCTATCACCACATTCTTAAAATTCTTCCGAGGACTAAAGTACTTTTTGATTTTATTCTATGATAATTTAATGAGGAATGCTGAAAATCTGTGAGCAAGTGTATGAACGAAATTCAGAATCCTAATCAATATGAAACATAATCAGAACACAAAAAATTGTTCAATCACTTAAAATTATAGGAAAAGTAAAGGAACAAAGATCAGATTCTCAAATAGAAATTGAGCACAGTGATGCCAGACTTAAATGTTGTTATGGTTTATGTCTAGTTGTCCCCCCAAAGCCTCATGGAGTCATTGGGTGGGGACTTCTAGAGTCTGAGACTTGATCCATGACCCCTGGGATTATAGGTTTTAGTACTGATGGGATTATGGGTGGAAGTACTTCTGGGATTATGGGTGTAGCCTAGGGCGGGAACTAAGGTGGAGAGCCTGAACGTAATATAAAGAGAGACAGAGAGACAGACTGGAGCTCTAGCTGTTGCTGTTGCTCTCGTGTTGGTTGGCTACCTCTGCCACCATTTTGTTGCTGTTCCGCTGCCATGAACTGGATGCTCTCTGCTCTGTTCCACTCAGCCTTGGGCCAGCCGAATATGGACTGAAGCCTCCACGAACTGTGAGCTAAATGAACCTTTCCTTCCTTCATTTTGAGTGTTGGGTATTTGTCTCGGCAACGATTAAAAAGTAACTAATACAAATGTAAATGTAGAAGTACTTAGAAGAAAATGCACTACATATCACAATGGTGGGGATTAACAAATAGGATTAAGCAAAAGCAAAACCAAGTATGCATTTTAAAGAAGTACTCTTCAGATATCAAAACATGAATGTTCAAAACCTCAAGTATTATAAAATATGCATTCCAGATACAGAAAAGATGCTATTTCTATACCAATAACAAAATAAACTTAAGAAGAGTATTACTATTATTAAAGAAATTATTTATTATCATTAAAAAAACAAATGATCAAAACATTAGCCGAATGAAAGATTTGGCCACCAACTTAATCTGTTTGAGTTTTACAAAATATTGTGTACACTAATAACATAACTGAGCTTTTTTCTTATCAAAATATATGTAATATTTACTTATAAATTATATGGTAAAGCGTTAAAGCATGCTTCTACTAAGTGATACTATTTGAAATGGAACTCATAGTTTCTGACTGTAATATTATATAGTTCAATATCAAAAGTATGAGTTGTCTAAACATAGAAATCCTTAATAGTAGTTTCTTTCCCTCTCCTTCCCTTTTCCCTTTGTGTGTGTGTGTGTGTGTGTGTGTGTGTGTGTGTGTGTTTTATGGTCCTGGTGATTAAACCCAGGGCCCACACTTCTTTACTACTGTGATACACCAAGATAACTAAATCTTTATATTAGAAAGGAAGAAAATCACAAATTCAACAAAAAGATCTTCCACTTGAAGAAGCTAGTAGAATACTGCTAAATAAGTCCCAAATTAGTGAAAAAATGACAGTGAAATCAAATATATAAATATAGTAGAGAAAATTGATAAATTAAAAAATGCTATCAAATATTTAAAAAAAATGAGTCCCATATATACTTCTTCAAAATAGAAGGTAAGGACAACTGCCCACCTAATTTCATAAGATTGTAATAACCTTGATATTAAACCCAAGCAAATGTAGTACAAGTAAGCTACAGCCTGGTATATACACAAATATATACACATATCCAAGAATTTCAAATCAAGCATTTGCAAATGGAATTTCAAATATATAGAAATGATAACCACTAGGAATAAATGACATTTATCTAGGAACAAAGTTGGTTTTATACATGAAGATAAATTTACTACATTACAAATTAAATGGAAAAAATTTGTCTTTTCATTATTTGAAAAAAGATTACAATCAATACCTACTTATGATAACACTGAATATACTAAAAGTGTATGGAAACATCTTTAAAACAATGGAGAGATTCTAGGGAACCATTTAAATGATGATGAAATATTTTACACTGTTGCCCTAGATTGAGACAAAAATACAAGTTCAGTCTGTCCTTGAGTTCAAGTTACGGCCCAGGCAGGTATTGAACTCTCAGTAGCCCTCCTGCCACAGCCTCCTGAATGCTGAGATTATAGATGTGCTCCATCATGCCTGTCCTTTCAGTTGAAGGGTCATTTTTTTGGTCTTATTCCAGATGTTTCTATTAGACATTATCCAGGAAGTGATTATAATAAGACAAGTAAAAGGACCACTCAGGACAATGTAGTATTGTCTTCATTCAGAGTCATGATCTTATCTTTTAAATCTCAAGGAAATTATTAAAGAGTTAAGAGACATGAGTTTAGTTTTAGGGTAGAAGTCATTACCAATATAAAATGTTATATTTCCATAGAATAGTAAAGAATTAGGAAATGAAATTTTAATAGCATATTTTATTAGTAGTATAAAAGTCATCAGATATAAAAAAAAATTTGACAAAATAATGCACTATTTCTCTGCTTAAACTTCAGAGAGCTACTGAGAAAATGGGCTCTGCCATTTCACATAAAAGGAGAAATATGGTCTGTTCATGAACTGAGCCAATACTGTTGCAGTATTAATTAGTTTTTATTTCAGTTATTGTTATGTTATAATATCAATCAAAACCTGAAGATTTTTTTTTCTGGAAATTGTTAAACAAAGTAGAAAATGTATTGTGAAATGTAACAGATTTAGCACAATCAAAAATCTTGAAAAACGTTTAAAAATTGCAGTCCTTACTATGATGTAAAATATAATCTAAATCAGTGGTTCTCAACCTGTGGGTCATGACCCCAGCAGGGGCGAATGAATACATAATGCATATCAGGTATTTACATCCCGAATCATAACTGTAGCAAAATTACAGTTTTGAAGTGGCCACCAAAACTAGTTTTTGGTTTGGGGTCACTGCAACATGAGGGACTGTATTGCGGGGTCACGGCATTAGAAAGGCTGAGAGCCACTGATCTAAATCCATAGTAATCAGAGAGTATAGTATTCATGAAATGACAGATAAGTCAATATATTTATATACATAGTTTCCTGAGAGTGTTTATTATGACCACCAAGAGCAAAGAATCTTGAGGGACACTGTGTGCATCTTCACCTATTCATACCAGATAATCAGGTAATAATTTTTTTTTTTTTTTGTGGGACTGGGGTTCAGACTCATGACCTTGAACTTGCCAGGCAGGCACTTGTGCCATGGAGCTATCTCCCCAGCCCCTAAAAATATTTTAATAGGTGACCAATGCAATTCAATAGGGTAAAGAATCACTTGTCAACAGAGATGTGTTGAAACAACTAAATATTCATTTGATAAAGCACCCAGAGTTCTATCTTACATGTACTAAATACTGCTTTATTCTAGAAGGGCCCTTTCCTATTAAGTTTTTGATTACTATAACAAAATATCAGAGATAATTTGTAAAAAGTTCCTTCTGGTACATGATTCTGAAAGTTCCAGCCTATGTTTAAGTGCCCTAAGTCTTTGGACCTCTGGCAAAATGGGGCATCCTCGCATGATTACACAATGTGACAAAATGCTCACCTCATGAGCCAGGGGGAAAGTTGCCACCAGGCTGTAGCTCTGAGACATTCATCAGTATCCCTAAGAGTGTCACCCTGGGGACCAGGATCTATCACATGAGCTCTTGAGACAAATTCACCATAAAGCCTATAGCAAGTCCCAAATTTAAAGGCTAAAACTAAGTTGAAAGAAAAAGGAATAATTCTTTGAATTTGGTACAGAAAGCAAGAACAGTAAACAATTAAAAGAGACCAACTGAACTTCAGACTTCACTTGTTAACACACATTTATTATAATTTTAATACAATTATAGTAATGTATCAATTATTACACTTTATTAGAAGTTTTTCTCACTCCACATTTCTGGGGTTATTTCCAAAATAAATATTCACATACAAAATTTTGAGGTTTTGATTGCATTTGACTACTCTTTTTTTTTTTTTTTTTTAATGTCTTTAGTACAGGGTCTACAGGATCTCACTACACAGAATGGACTTGTAGTGATGATCCTCCTGTTTTCAGCCTCCCAAGCACTGGGATTGTGGGGAGTTGCCTTGTGAGAGCCTCTCTATTGTAATGCTGAAACAAGAGCATTCCTTATTTTGGGAATGAAACAAGCTCAAGTTAAGTTTAGGTTTCTCTTTGGGTTAAGTTTCAGTTTCCCATTTCTCATAAATCATGTGCCTCAAGTCCTCCCCTGGTTGCAAGGTAACTGCTGATGCAGATTCTGTTTCCCCTGTTACCCTTACTTAAACCCAGTTCATTTCTTCAATAAATGAGAGTTGATCAGAATATTGTCTTGTCTTCATTTCTTGTGTCTCTTGCCCTCTCTTTGTCTTAATCCCCGCTCCTTCCCCAGGTGAGAACCCATGTACAGACCTGCTGGCCAGGTCATGGGATTACAAGCACGTGCCACTATACCCAGTCTGTCACCCCTGGGGGGTGGGGTCAGCCTGGCACACCAGGGCTTGAATCCTGGTCCCTGTGCCTAAGCAGGTGCTTTAATCTGCTGAATTTGGCTAAACTTTTGAATGTGTTTGAAAAAATTTGACATGTTTAAAGTCTATGTCTTTTACATTCAGCCTGCTATGTTTAAAAACTCTCCATTGCACTACATCTACACTAAAACCTGTTACGTGAATTTTTAAGAAACTTTTCTGATAATGTGGGAGATAATAGTTCATTGTGGTTTTAATTGAATTCTCCTGAAAAAAGGTTTAAGGGTCTTTTCACATACCTGTAATATGTTTATCTTTTTAGTGAACTGTCTGTTCAAATCATTTGCTTTAAGAAACAAAAAACAAAAAACACAACTTTTCCTACTGACTTCATTAACTCTCTAGTCTTAAAGCAAATTACTTATGCAAATATGGTTTTCATGCAACCTGTAATGTGTCTTTTCATTTATGCATAAATTGGTGGTATTTATCATCTTCTAGAAGTTCTTAAATATCACATTGTATAATTCATTTTTAAAAAATTTTATTTGGGTTGGACATATAACAGACTGAAGCACTTGCTTTGGCAGAGAGCAGTGACTGGGATTCTATCCCCAATCTGGCATGCCAGTCCTGACCCTAGGGTGCACTTAGATGGCAATTGAGACTGGGCATGGTGGCATACACCTGTAACCCCAGTGCTTGGGAGGCTGAACAAGGAGAATCACTGGGAGTCCGATCTACAAAGTGAGACCCTGTACATCCTGTAGACCCTGCCCTAAATGCATAAAAACAAAAATTAAAAAAAAGCTTTTTTCTTCACATTCATGTAACCCAAAGTTACACATATTTTCCCGTTTTCCAAGACATGGTTTCAGTTTTATACTTGGGTATACAAATAATAAAATTTGAGATAATTTTGATCATGGCTTGAGGTGAATATTAAGCTGATTATTTACTTTTGCAAAGAGTAATGCCACCCTTCCTCTCACCCAGGAGTCAAAGCTGCTGTTCATCACAGGTCAGTCTGTGGTCTTTTTCTTCAGGAAGAAATCACACGATACCAGTTGCACATCTTTGCATTATCTATAAATGTGAATTTGTTTGCTGGTTTTGGATTATAAATTTTGTAGGTCTACATATCTCAAAAGATAATAAGTCTAGTCTGAAATCCTTTTTGGATAAGTACATTTATAAGATGATTTTTGCAAAGAGATGTCCAGTATCCCTTTCAGAAAGGAATATGCTCTGGCCTAAACTACTTTTGTTACAAGTCAGTAATAATATTTGTGTAGAAATTTTTTTCAGTATGCACAATTTGCTTTTACTGATTTATACTAGGAGTTGGCCAACCCTTTCTCACTACATTTTAAAATAAATTTTACTTGTGATACAACCACATGGGGGAGGAGCTCATTGTGGCAGAGACCAAATGCTTCCAAAACCTAACCCTTTACTGTCTGGCTTTTCATAGAGTTGTTTCCTGGTATCTAATTTATTCAACCTCCTCACTGCCTCAACATATACAATGTTCATTGGTTCTGGAAAACAGGTAATAGGACTCCTCCAATTTTGTTTTCCTTTTTTGAAATTATTGGACCAGAGAGATAGCACCCGCCTGACAAGCACAAGGACCCGGGTTCTATCCCCAGTACCACATGAAATGCTGGCCCCACAGTGAGACATGCCATACAGATTGTCGAAGCCATCGAATTCTTGCCTGTAATCTCATAGCTGGGGAGACTGAAACATGAGGATCACTATTAGTACAAGATGCCTAGTGAGACTGTGTACCAAAGAAATACAAGATAAAAAAAAATAATTTTACCTGTGCCTTAACATGTACAACATTTTGAGGCAACAAGTTGACTACAACTCCCCGTACTGGTGTATGCTTTGCCCAGTATTAATATAACAATTCCAGGTTTCTCCTGATTAATATTTGAAACATATGATATTTTTTACTTTGATTTTACCAGTGTCGTAAGTTCAAATATTTTAGACTACTGAGAATGGAGATTTGCCTTTTAGTTTTCTTGACAAAAAACTTTAAGGGCATTAAGGTATTTGCATTTAATAAAATTGCTAACATCTGGATCATTAAACTTATTGCCTTGATGTTATTTATTATTATTAGCCTGTTTTGTCAGCTCCTCCCATTTTCAGGTGTGTGTGTGTGTGTGTGTGTGTGTGTGTGTGTGTGCATGTGTTCATTTAGTACAGGGGATACAGGACACCACTACACAGATCAGACTCACAGTGCTATCTCAGCATGCTCCAGGAGCAGGCCGGCACATCCCACCAGAAATCGAACCCCAGCCTGTGTGCTGTTTTAGTCTGCTGAACTGTTGTAAAGTTCTGTGTCAGTACCAAAAGAAATGACGAGAAGACCTGACGAAGGTGGCTCAGAGGGCTCACTGAGATTCTGTCACCAGTGAGCAGAGAACATCCAAAACAAGTCAGCTTTATTCAGGATAGTCAGCGTGATCTTGTGCACAATCACTTCAGCAAAGGAGAACCATGCGCTCAGGCACGAACATGACTACGGTCTCATTAAAGTAAAGGAGGACCACGTGCTCAGTCATGAGTGCAACCATGATCTCTATCAGCTTCCATCCAAGGATTCACTCAGGGGTCAACCAATAGCACTCCAAGAATGGGAGAAACCATAAATAGAGAACCCACGGGTGAAGCTGCCCTACCACAGCTGCCTCTGGGCCCCGTCCATCACACTCTGCTTTTTGAAACGCCCACCAGGCTACACTGAACTATAGGACGACCCTTTTCTTTTTTCAGGTATTTTTATTTTAAAGAGAATAAAAATGATTTTAAAAGCCACTAGAAACAGTACAAAATTTTACTTATGAATACGGTTTCTAGTTGTACCAGTTTACCTATAAAAGCCTGAAGTTTACCTATCTTTATAGCTAAGTGATATTCCATTGTATAAAAATATCTCATTGTTTTTTATCCATTTCTCATTTGACAGGGAATTAGGTTGTTTCCAAGATTTAGCTATAGCAATTTTTTTTTGACTGCCAAATTTAGTAACCTATTTTTCACACCATCTTTAATTTAATAGCTATCTTTTTTTGGTGTTATAATTTCAGTGGATTTTTTTTAAAGGTTTATGGCATACCGTTTTGGATATTGGAACTATGCAGTTGTATACTCTGCTTTCCCCCCAGTCTTTAATGTGACTGTTGCCATACCTTACTACTTACTCCATCATTAACAATACAGTACAATTTTATTTTGCTTTAAATTAGCAACTATGTTTTTATAAGATAAAAACTGAGAAAGTTATGTTTTTTTAACTTTCTCACATATTTACAACTTCCAGCATACTTCATTCCTTTGAACAGATTCAAATTTGCATCTATTATCACTTTGTTTTGTGCAGGAGTCATTTTTAATATTGAATGTTGTGTGGCTTATAAGCAAGGAGTTCACTGACTTTTTGTTGATCTGAAGTAGACTTCATTTTTTTTTTTTTTTTTTTTTTGTAGACTTCATTTGGGAAGATATTTTTGAGTATGAAAAGCTATGTTTGAAGTTTCAAGCCCCTGCGGCTGCCTAAGCAGGTGCTTTAATCCATTGAGCTATCTGGCCAGACCTAGAAGAACTGTATCATCTTGTTCCTACTCTGGAAGCTTTGAGGTAAGGTAACAACTCTGTAGCTACGATATCCTGGAAGGTGGAATTGAGGACATTCACTTTTACTCTGCTCAGTACTTATGCATCGTTAGTACAGACCTTTGGCAAAATGGACCTGAAAGTTTTCCTGTATTGAGCTCCAGTCCAGACCTTTACTTTCTTTTATCTTTTTTTTTTTTTTTTTTTTTTTAATTTGGTACAGGGCCTACAGGGTCTCACTACATAGATCGGACTCCTAGTTACCCTTCCTGTTTACAGGTGTGCAACACCACACCCAGTCTCAACTGCAACCTCAGTGTGCCCCTAGGGCTTGGCCCACACTGCACCAGTCCAGAACTTCTTGAAGGAACACATTTTAAATATCCTGGCCTGCTTGGTCTTGGCTCACATGTATCTCAGTAATATTAGAATTTCTTGAGATTCTCTATGCTTATTTTTAATGTACCTACATATATGTTTTTATGATTTGTAATAGGAACTATGTTATCTTCTTTGTGCCTACTTCATTTAGAAGAAAATCTACTAAGTACATATCTGAATTTTCTTGTATTGAACTACTTAGACTATATGACCAAATGGTTAATTTTGTTTAAAATGTCTATTAGAAAAAATAACACTTATTTTTAATTGAACTAATATTTAAATTACATACATATTTCATTGATTCATTAGCAATGTCTTTTAATGTACTGTCTGATTCCAAATTCAATTGAAAAATAAGCTTAAAACTATGTTACCTGAATTAAAATAATTCTAATTGGAAACTCCTATCGATTTCTTTTTCCTTGAGAATTAAATCATGATATAGTTTACCAATTCCAATAGTTCTTTCTTTTTTCTTTTTTTTTTTTTTGCCTTTTTGAGACAGGGTCTTGGTATGCAGTTCAGGCTGGCCTTGAGCTCACTTTTGTAGCCCAGGCTGGTCTCAAACTCACACCAATCCTCCTGCCTCAACCTCCCATCCAATAGTTCTTTCTAATTCAAGTAATAAAATGTTTTTTACATATTTTTCTTTTGGTAGGCTGGGCCTCTGAATTAGGAAATATTTTCTTCAGAGGCCATAGTGCAGTGCAGAGAACATTACAGGGTCAGGCCAGGTTCTGAACTTCTAGTCACAACTATGGTTACTCTTGATTACCAGCATGGTTGTCTTTATAAATGCTTTGGAAATTAGTAGAGTACACAACTGGATGTGTCTGTGTTTTCAGAGATGATTGGACTATGAGAACTTTAATCTCAGCAGCAGATTGGTCCATTGATGGAGTCATGGCATGTTGGCAGTATTGAGAGGTGACAGAAATAGGAGGTGGGAGCTGGTTGAAGGAAGTGGATCATGGGAGGGGACCTTGGGGACTCTGTCTGGTCTCTAGACCTTTCCTCTTTGGCTCTTCCATCCCTCTCTGGTTCCTGGCTGCCACTGGGCTAATGACTTTCCTCAGCCATGATGTTCTTATTCAAGAGGTTTCTGCATGGGAAATTGGGCAACCATGAACCAAGACTTTGAAACTATGAACCCAAAAAATGTTTCTGCCTGTAAGGTTTTCTCTTCAGCTACTGGGTCAAAATGATGAATACTGACTAACCCAAGAACTCAGTTTTCATCTTAAAATCTATTACTTTTTAAAATTTTCTTCCATTTTCTGTATATCAGTATTGCCTCCCATTTTTACCTATAAAGTCATAATTAGATGATTAGATGTTTGTAGTGCTGAGTTTTGTTATACTCAGTGTCATCATTTCATTACTTATTTGAAATATCTATTTTAGTCATATCATTATCTTTTTCTGACTTTAAGGAAGTAGTGTACAATTTTATATGATTTGATTTCAAATTCCCCTTCTGTGGTGGATTAACTAATAGTCAGCTTGAGTAAGAATGCCCAACTAAAGTGAGTCAAAATGGTTCTCAGTGTGTAAGAACCATCTGCGGACTATTGCTACAATAGCAGACTAGGAGAACAAAATGGGAAGATTGCTCGCTACTCATTTCCTTAAGGAAGCTTTGTTGTGGCTGGTTTTCTGATATGAGCTTATCTTTTCTCCTCAGAGGAGCTCTGGTCTTTGCTATGGCTGGGGAATGGCAGCTGTTTTTTCTAGGGAGCTCTGGTCTTTAACTTTAGCATCATTTCCTGGATCCCTCAGCCTTCTGACACAGATCCTTCACCCCACTGGTAATGCCACAAAGACATTTTAGCTTCCACTACTAACCCTTGGGCTTTCCTGGTGAAGATCTTTAATGTAGACTTGTATGAGACATTGGTGTGGGCTCTAGACCTCCAGCTGGGCTTCTGGGGTCTAGGACTCTGGCTGAATTTTTCAGGTCTCTATTGCACTCTTCTACATGTGAACCTAAAAAGCATAGGATAATATACTTGATTTTATTCCTCCCTGCCCTAAGCTGAATACTATGTTTCAAAAATATATGGACCACCCTTCACATTGATCACAAAGTAATTTTACATAGGAAGTTTGCTATTCCCATATAAATGCTATAAATTCATTATAGAATTTTTTTTCTATCAAAATAACTTTCTCATATATTTCTCTGTGGAAGATTTCAAAGACTTTCTGCTCAAAGTCTAAGACAGAGGGTTGTAGAAGAGGTCACTTGTGCCACTCTATTGGCCTTCTTGCATTATAAAAAGAAAAATATAAGCCTATTTAATAATATCAAAAGCTACATCATTTGGTCATCTGTGGCAATACCCACCTGCAACACACATCTTATCTTTGCTTTCTGTTTTACATGGATACCCATTCTCTGGATAACGTTATTCTCAGCTTGGTTTGGGAAAGTTTATTCTATGGAAACCACTAGAGGAAGCTTTTGTGGGATGCTGAAATTTTGCTTTGGAACTTTCACATTGTTTTCTTCAGCCATAACAGCTTGATTAGAAATTTGGTTTGACACATAATTCCAGGCTTTAAAAAAATGGAGTTCTTCAGCTTGGAAGAATGATAGGGCTTAAATGATAGGCAGTGTGAGAAATCTGGGAAACAGGTATATATATTTCAAATGATCAAGTAGAGGTCTGTACATACAAAATAAGAAAAATAGAACATCAGGGCTAAGAGAATTTTTGACTGAACTATTGAAATGTGGTTCTTGCTACCGATAGGCTGATGTGGCCAGATATCTCCTAAAGCATGGAGGAGGATGAAGAACTTGATTGGACGTAAAGGTTAGGTTTTCTTTACTAAACTGTGTTTCATAAATGTATGCCCCAGTGGATAGTGGGAAGGTTCAGGAGCCTGCAACAGTTTGGACAAAGAGGATACTTTATCACTGATCAGTTTTTACAAATTTATTGAATTCTTCTAACATTGTGACTTCTCACATTCTTGTTAGTGGGACAAAATTTCTTTCTAGTTTTGGAGAGAAAAGGGATACTTAGATGTCCTTTAAAAATCATTGATTTGTATGACTATTTTTTATAGTTTATAGTTTTTTATAGTTTATAGTTTTATAGTTTTATAGTTTTTTATAGTTTTTGAGGTTGAGAAGGCTGATGGGAGAGTTTTGCTTGTGAGGTTCCCAGTTCTGTGGGAACACAGAGGCAGACATTAACACCACAGCAGTAGCAGGCAGCAAGCAGAGCAAGAGCAGGCTGCATTTTTTTGATTTACTCTTGTACATATTCTTATCACATATTTACATTCTTCTATACTTATCTGTGTAGTACAGGTGCAGTTTCCTGTGCTAAGTAATGGTTACATAAGTATGTCCTGCTCTTCATCTGTGCTAGACTGTGTAAGTTCATGCCCTTAAACTTCTTCAAACACTGTGAGCTTTAATGTAAACTGTTGTGGCTCCCCGAAAGTATCATCCCAGGTCAGGGGTCTGTATGTTAAGAACTATTTGTTTATATCCATCTCATCAGCTGTTTATGCCCCTCATCAGCTTGATTACTGAAATGACTTTTATGAATTTCCATCAAACATGTACTTTACTCTAGCTAGTTCTTGGTCCTATGAGTCCTTCTCACTTTTCTCTGAACAGTCAGGGACCATTATTACATAATTCTGACTCTTTGTAGACCTTTCTCACTTTGTAGAAAGGACAGATAATACCAAGTTTGGATAAATCTATAGTGAGCATTTCCTGGTTCTCATCTCAGGCTGGGAGGTTTATATTTGTCATTCCATATGTAAGTTATTGGAATCTCATCAAGTTAATTCCAATATATCCTTTCAGAGCAACTTACAATGACAATAAAGAGGCTAAAGCATGTTAGAATTATGGGGCGCAAAGGGGTCCTAAGTCCAGCCATCATGATGGTTATGTGGAACAAAGGCCTAGACCCAGGGCTGAACCCAGGTTTTATTCAGTCATGGAGTGGCTTGCAGATGAATGACTGAGAATGGCAAGAAGTATACAGTTATTGTGAGCTGGACTAAGTAGGAGGTCTGTATTTACTTCTACAATATGCAGAAAGATGGATATACAGAGAGCAATCTGCATTACATGATTGAGGTAGTATCTGCTGTTTTGGAGTCCAGTGCTTCAGTTCTGATGTATAATCTTTCAAGCACAAGGAAATCATAGTCTCTGTCTTTGGCTCGATCCCAGCCAACAGCATTGGAACAATGGGTCTTTATTCTACATGGACCTGGCTTATATTAAAAGAATAGCAGGTGGGGTTACCAGGTAAACACGTGCACTGTCTTCAAAGACTACCACCAGCATTCATAAAAGCCAAATGCTTAAAACCAATAAAAAGGACAAGGAAATTTCCTAGCCAGCTCTATACATGCCAACACATGAAAATAGGCAAAGTCTGACTCTCCTCTTTCAAGGAGAGTCACCCAGGAGGTCCTCCACATAAATCTATTTGCGCTGCTATTTGATTGAAAAAATGTCTTATTAAAATCAAGAAGTGAAATTGTATATTTACATAATATGTATGAGATAATATATGTTTTAATGCAATCCTCTGTGGATATATAATATATAATGTAATATAAATATATATAATATAATGTAATTATATAGTGTGATATACTATATATAACATATATAGTATATAATATGTTTATGTTAATGTGAATAACACAAATAAAGAAATAGTAGTGATGTTCTGGTGATAATTCTGGCATTTTGACTCAGCAAAACTGACTTTGATTTTAAAATCACACAGCCACTTATGCAGATCATATGTATGGCCAATTTTATGGTTGCCTATTTTAATATGACTTCATCAGAAGTTCATAAGGTATAAAGCTTAGTTTTAGAACTGTGCTTATGGGAGTGTTTCCAAGATAAAATTTTATGTTTCATCTTAGGTGGGCAGTTTTTTAGTGAATAGAAAACACAATTTTCAGTTTACTTTTTTAAAAAAAAATTAATTAATTACTTATTTATTTTTGTTTGTTTGTTTCAGAACCTTTGTTTATTCACTCATTTCTATGGCTGGCTCAGCCCGCCCCTAGGGCAGGGCTAGCGCAGCATGTGGTGCCGGGGATCGAACCGAGGTCCCTGAAGCTGCCCAAGCTTTCCCAAGCAGGCACTTTAGACCACTGAGCCATCCCGCAGGGCCCCCTCTCAGTTTACTTTTAATGAGAAGTTTAATGCTTTACTTTTTCCTCTGAGACATTATCCTTAAAATCCTGAAAAGCTGGGGCTACAGCTCATCAACACTGCACCTTCCTGGCTAGCACATGGTCCTGACTTTGATTCCCAGTTAAAAAAAAAATAAAAAAGTTAAAATCCTACAAGCCCAAATATACCATGTAAAACCTCTTACTAGAGATGGTTCAGTTTATCCTTTTAAGTAAGCTTGGGTGGCATGACCATCACTGGAGCAATATAGTATTGATGGAATATGTGCAAATATTTTGTGTCTCTTTTTATTTACTCAAAACCTGATTTTTTTCTAATTTCTTTAGGCAAATTTTACTTGCCAATCACATAATACATATTCCTAAGGTGAAAAACTCCTAACTATACAGCATTTAATATGCTTGCAATACTAAGCTTTCCAGCTTCTTTGCTAATCTAATTCTGAAGTACTTGGAGTGCAGGACAGCTCTCCTCCCCTCTCTGATGCTGATGTGGTAGGACATTTATTCAGTAACCTCAGTGCTAGAGGTACAATTTAAACTTGCTTAGCGGTTAATATTGTAGGGCTTCTGGGCCATGCAGCTGACTGCTTTCACACCACTGCATTCTGATTCCCCTTCTTGTGAGGCAACATTAGCAGCTGTTGCATATTTCACAGATGTAAGTGAAGAGCCTCAGGCAGTTGTAGAGTAAAGTGGTGCTTTTCTGGTTTCAACTTGTCTCTGCTCCTTTCCACAGTGTTTCCTATTCAGACTTGGCACAGTTCTACCATAGCAGAGCAAGGGCCACAAAGAGAAACCCAACACTCTTGTTCTTTCTCTAGGATGACATGGACTTACTCTTGGACTGCTTCAAACTTTTAGAGACACATTATTCTCATTTTAGTTACTTTACTGGTACAGTCCTTTATGGGTGTGTAATGGTTTGTATCCAGTTGTCCCCCTAAAGCCTCATGGAAATTATGCAGCTGGAGGGGTAGGGCCAGAGGACCAGGGCGGGGCTTGGGGGGGGTGGAGCCAGAGAGGCACAAACTGTTAAAAGGAAAGCATGTGCGTCCCCCTCCCTCTAAAACTCATCCTCCCGCCTCCCTGGGCCTGGTAGCCTCACTGGGAGGTATGGAGCAGATCATCCTGGATGCAGCACCTCAGCCTCTTTTCCAGACCATGTAGCTCAGGACAGCAGTATCTCGAGGGCTTGCTATGTAATTCAGGCTGCTTTAAACTATGAAACCTCCAGTAATTGTGAGCTAAATAAACCTTTCCTTGAAGACAGTGTGTAATAAAAACTATAATAAAATATAAAAATGTAGAACAATTCAAAAAGCACTGGTAATCTTTCACATAATGGCTGTTTCATATCCTGACCCTTACATGTCTTTTTAGCTATTATTATTTCTTTTTTCGTTTGTTTGCAGTATCAGGAGTTGAACTCAGGACCCTGCACTTGCCAGGCAAGCCCTTATTCCACTGAGCTATCTCCTTGGCCCCCTACATGTCCTTTAGTTATATAAATTTATTCTCATTTTCTTAAGACTCACTGTCACAATGTTTTACCTATTTATTTTTACTTGATATAATTCTAAAAGGCCCAGAAATTCAGAAGTCAGTACTTCTTGGAAGATTTAGTATTAATTGCACAGAAAATTGTTACTCGTAGGACAGAACACTGTGACCGATACATCTGGCTAGGGAACAATTTTGACAATTTTCGCCTTGCAGTGGTGATAATTTACAGACCATTTTGTGGCTAATCTAGACAGCTTACATTCAAGAAAAAGTCATTAGATTTGGAACTCCTCTATCCTCTTTCAATCAGCGGCTTGCTTTCAGTTGATAGGTTTATATTAAATATTTCTTACTGTTCTTGTTCTTTACATTTTACCTAGTATCTTTTCAAAGATTAGTTTTATTAGTTTTGTGCTTTCTATGTCAATGTCTTTATCAGATCAGGGCACTATAAAGAAATATGCTGCATATAAATAAAAAACATTTTCTCAGCTACTGCACATCCAAAATCAAGGTTCTTCCAGGTTCCGTGTCTGACACAGGTTTCATTTATGGTTCACTGACTATTGTTTTCTCATCTATCTATACCTGGTGGAAGGAGCAAGCCTGCCTACCTCCCAAGGCCTCTTTTGTAGAAGCTTACACAAAAGGTTTCCAATCCCATTTGTATCTGCCTGGGACATCATCACCTTCTAAAGGCCTCAGCTCCTACTAGGATCAGATTAAAAATTAGATTAAATATATTAATATAAGAATGAGTACAATTTCCTTCTATATTCTATACTATAGTATAGAAATTAGTGGCTAGCTTTTGGACACAGTTTGTTAATTATTATAGAGAAAAGCACTGTTCCTCCCCATCTTCTAACATCTCCTTTTTCTAGCCCTGCCTGTCATACATGCATCATTTCACTGTTAGCAGCAAAGATGAAAAATGCTTGGAAGTTAATCGCCTGAAGACAGTAAGATTATTTAAAAACGTGGACAAAATTTTAATGGTCACCAAGTTCTCTAAAAATTAATGACAACATCAAAGTTGTGGAGAATTGTCTAGTACTACTGTTATAAAGATGGCTACATTTAAGAAACATAAGTTGACATGCTGAATTAGATTTCAATTTGAGATAAACAACAAATATTTGCTTTATTATATGTCCCATAAAGTATCTGAGATACACTAAGTATACTAATGCTAAATAGGTGCTACAAAACTAATTATTTGAAATTCAAATTAAACTGAGTGATTCCTGTTCGACTGGAGACTCCAGCTATTATTTATAACAACTTCACAAGATGTAAAAGCATATTTAAAATAATGTGATGGAATCTACTAGTTCTTGTCAGTAATGGAAATTTTAAGATTACAATCAAAGAACTCAATATTATTCTTTTAGATATACTATCTTTTAATTTTATTTTTTAAATAATAAATTGCCATCTAGCTCAATTTTCCTACCATAAGTTTTGATTGACATTTAGTTTGATAGTGAAAAGGGGGAAAAGCCTCTAATAACTTAGTTTTACTTATGTTACTCAAGTTTCTATTTTTTTTCCAATTCTTTTATTGTTTAAATTTAACAATGGTTATATTACATATTTTCATCATCGGATCAGTTTAGATTAATACATATAGGTATATAAGATTGATCAAACAACTAAACATTAACCTTTCTAAATCCACATTACTTTTTTTTTTCTTTTCCCCCTTTTTTTCTTTGAAAGTTGACATATTGCATATTG
>PVJA010027524.1:11264-28563 GCA_004027025.1 Myocastor coypus | reverse complement strand
AACTCACGACCTTGCACTTGCCCAGCAGGCACTTGTGCCTCGGAGCTATCTCTCCAGCCCCAGGATGCATAATCCTTTAGACCTAGATCCTTTGCTATCTCCAAGCAGAGCTGGGAACAGAGCAGCTCAGAGAAGAGATGGAAAGGGGGACATGTCTGGGTTTCCCCTAGTGTTATGTGGAAGGTTGCAGGCGCTTGGGATTCTAAATATGAAACTTCTGGGAAATGGTGGGGGCTCCGGGGAGAGCTGGAGGGAGGGCAGGAGAACTATAAACTAAGCGGGAACTGGGTTTAAGAGCTGCTGTCCCGAAAGGGGGAGGGGGTGACAGGACACAAACTGGGTGGTTTCTGGCCAGGGAAGCCAATTTGGGGTAGTGCAATCCCAGCTCACTGTACACACAAGAGGCACGTAGGTTCCCTGTCCTTGCTGTTGGTGCCCCATGACAGCTCCCGTAGTTTTCTTTGGCTCAGAGAAAGAGGCCTCCCCTGAGCCCTGGCCCCCCTCTACCGCAAAGCAACTGGCTTCTATTACCCTTGACAGGCCAGCAACAGCCCAGCCCCCGGCCCTGTCTGGCTCTTCGCCGTTCCCTTTTATGGTACTCAGAGAAAGCAAGGAGTGAGGGGGAGAAGGTTCTAGCGGGGCAGAGGGTTGCAGAGCTTCAGGGTGCTATTCCCCTCACTAGACGGTGGCCGCCTACTGCAGGCACCCCCCTTTTTGACCTGAACCCAAGACCTTTCTTGCCTTGGCCTTTCCTCCCTTACCCCCTCCCTCACATCCGGGGGGTGATTTCCCACTTGGCCTAGGTCCCAAGGTTTGGGTGCTGGTTGGGGAGGGTCCGCCTTTTCCGACTTCCACCTCCGTGCAAGGGAGGTGCTACTGGTCACGTCACAGTCCGCGTTGGCCTACTTGGTCCGATGGGGTCGAAAAAGCTGACCCGGCAAGAGGAGCACCGGGAACCCTAGCCCTGAGCCATTTTGCGCAACCTTCCACTCGGTTCCCGCCGCCCGAACCGGGTGGGGACAGTGAGCGCAGGACTCAAAGGAAGCACCTGGCTGGGCCCGGCCGGGAAGCCTAGGGTGAGCAGCAGTGCGGGCGGTCGGGGCAGGAAGGGGCTGGGACCTGCGGCCAGGCCGAGTCTCCCGCCCGGCTCCGCCGCCGCAGCCGAGCCAGTCGTTGGCTCCGCAGGGCGGCCACCATGGCTTCACCATCTGCGCCCGGGGCTCTGCCAGCTGCAGCCAGCTGCACCGCTCAGGGTTGAAGCACGTTTCTGCAGCCCCGCCAGCACCCCCTAGGGGGGGACGACCTCCAGCGGCTGGGCCTGAGGCCCCGCCCCCTGAGCGCGGCGCTGGAGCAGGCGAGACGACGAGGCTAGAGTGGTCATTCTGGCGCGCCACCAGGCCGGAAGTGCCTGCCTGGACCCAGCCGGCGCTGCGAAGTTCCGGCCCAGGTAGTTTAGTTGGTGCTAGTGCGCGGGCCGTGTGAAGTCCGCTACGTAGCTCAGTGGAGCTTGTCAGGTGAGAGGCACGCAGGCGCGGTCTCAGGGGCCAGCCCCACGTTTGCTGGGCCGTGGGGCCAAGGACCGGTCCCGGCCAGGGCAAAGGATTCGCCGTCCTCAGGTTCAGCCCCCTCCTCTTCTCCGCAGGATGATCACCGACGTGCAGCTCGCCATATTCGCCAACATGCTGGGCGTGTCGCTCTTCTTGCTTGTCGTTCTCTATCACTACGTGGCCGTCAACAATCCCAAGAAACAGGAATGAAAGTGGCGCTTTCTCCGCCCCAGGTAACGGTCAGGAGCTGTAGCGCCCAGCCCCCGAGAGCTCAGTGGTGAGGCTGCGACAGAGTCTGAGGAAGGGTTCGACATCTGAAAGCAAATAACGTTGGGCCAAGCATGCTAGTCTAGAACTAGGTCCTTTTATCTGCACATAATGGGTGACTTGCAGTGCCCTGACCTGGGGGGCGGGTTTCTGATCTTCAGACCCCATCTTCCTGGGGTTCCCCGAGACACGTTCAGGTTGTGATGTAACAAGGAGGTGCTGGCACCAGTAGGAACAAGGGTAGATACTGAGGTGCCATCTAAAGATGAGGCTTTAAAAAAAAATAATAAAATAAAGATGAGGCTTTGAGCTTTTAACTGGCCTCTGATTTCCCAAGGTTGTGGAGGTTTTTGTTTTGGTTTTGGCCTTTTTGAGACAAGGTCTCCATACAGTTCAGGCTGATCTTCAGCTCATTTTGTAGCCCAGGCTGGCCTTGAACTCTCAGCAGTGCTCTTCCTCAGCCTTTTCCCAGTGCTGGGATTACAGGTGTGTGCCACCATGCCCGGCTCTGTTGATATTTTATTTTATTTAGGGAGGTGAAAGATGTAGGCTTTTATTTTCATGGGAGGTGAAGGGTATGGTTTTAGGGGTTGGTATGGTAGACCCATGGCAGGGGAAGGTGGGAGAGTCTTGGGAATTAACCTTAAGTGTGGGTCAGAAACGTAAAAGGAACAAATGGTAGTTGACTCTTGAAGGATTCCCCAGAGGAAAGCTACAGCATTTTCCTTACCTCAGGTCTTTCCCCTCTTTTCTAGGATTCCAGGACATAGTCTGAGGCCAGATGGAGGGTGTGAGGGGCCTTCACACTTCACTTCATCCCTTCTGCCCATCACAACATACAAAGCAACTACACCTGGAATTTTCCAAACAAGTTTTATTTCCTCAAAGTCTTCTTAACCTTATGGAACAAGAAGCTGCCACTGAATAGAGCCCAGTATGGGGGCTACTTTCTTTTCTACTCCCCAATACAAAAATATATATATATATATATATATATATTTTGTGGTCCCAAACTCTTGTGCTGTGGAGGGAGGGAAAGGATCTTAAGTCCCTGTTTTGTACTGTGTCAACATGAAGCTCTGCAGTGCTTCAGAAAGTGTGGCTGGCATTCCAAGGATTTATGTCTCGCACATGGAGTCAGCAGCAGAGAGGGGAATAGTATATTTTTCATTGTGTTCCCCACTTTGGGCCTTACATTAAAAACATTTTCAGACTCGGGGAGAAATTGTGAGTGGGGGAGATTTAGGGACAAAACAAACTTCAGGTTGGCCCAAGGGACCCCCACTATAACAAATCCAGGATGGAGAATCAGATAGAGTACAGGAAATAGGAGAAAAGGCAGGGGCAGAATGGGGCCGTGGGAGGCGGACCTGAGGCTGCCTGCAACAGAGAAGAGAGAAGAATCAGAGTTGTGGAAACACTACCCTTCCGCTGGTCTGTTAGCCAGGGACTAGGAGGTGAAAGAGGGAGACAGATGAAAATGGTTAAGGACAGGCAGGCTGGTCACTGCACAGAGGTCTGATGCTGGAACCAGCTAGCTAGCTCTTAGACCTTAGGCCCTAACCTGAAGTTATCTTTCCAGGTGAAGACTAAGGCCATGACAATAAAAGTCGGGGACTGAGTTCTTGATGAAAGTCCATTTAGTCAAACCGAATAGGGAAGGAAAAGTATGCTGAATGGCAGAAGTGGGGGTGAATCGATGGAAGAAATGAGTGGGACAAAGGACTGGACCCTGTTGCTCACCCTGGTGTAGCAGAGCGGGGTCCCGGCTCCGGCTCATTGCTCTCTCTGGTCCTGGGGACAGGGGATGTGGGGCCTGAAGAGCCTCTTATCCCTCTGCGAGTTGGCGGTGAGCCCCGGCCCAACCTGGGCCTAGCCTGTGTGGACAGGAGTAGTCTAAGAGGCTGGCTTCTTCCATGAGCTTTTCTGCTTCTATAGAGTTTCTTTTCATAGGGCCTAGTATAGGAGTCAACAGGTACTAGGACCCTGAAGTTCTGGACATCACTCTAGCTTAGAGGATAAGGGAGGATAATAGCCAGAGAGCTCCTGGATTTAGTTCATGACCATGCTTTTCCACTCTTATGTAATTAGGGGTGGCAAAAGGATCCAGCATTTAGCCTTGGAAGATAAATCATGCCAATCAAGATTTGACTGAGTAAAGAAACACTGTAGAAAGGTGATGAAGGACTAGTAGATCCCTCAGAGCCTTCTAGGCCTCAGCCCCTGCCACAACTGCTTAGCATTTACCAAGCCAGTCGGCTTCTGTGTATACCCAACTTTCATCAAATGAGCATAGGGATCTGGACTGAACTGGATTGGTGACAAGGCTATTCCTAGGAGCAGCAACCAGATGTTACCTGGGGAATCCGGGACCCCTTCTGGCGGAAACTCTCCTCGAGAAAGTCTGGGCAGAAAGAGAGGAGAAGCTAAGGGCAGGGGCAGGGAAAGCCAAAGCTAGCAGGCTGAGGTGCATCTGGCGTGTGCAGTGGGGTTAGAGGCAAGCAAGACATCCAGCTGATGGAGCTGGGGTAGGGTGTACATACTCAGATATCAGAGCAGCTCTCTGGTGTGGCTGGGAGTAGAAACTATGAAGCAGGACTGAGCATCTTCCCTCCCACGCCCCAGGTGAACAGTGCCTTGCTTGGTTCTGCCACAGCTGTTAGGCTGGGAACTGAGGAAGAACCAAATCTGTTACCTGCAGTCGAGACCTGATGCAGGGTATCCGAGCACTAGCTCCTAGCAGACTTTTCCCAATCACCATGACAGACTCTGGCTTGTCTTCTGAAGATAAGAGTGAACATCTGCTGCCTGAAGAGCACAGGAAAATGATTATCAAGGTTGGGGCCATGGAGGAAGTTATTTCGACCTTGGCACTTTTATTTATGGTAGAGCAGGGGACTGAACATGGCCTTGTGCATGTTAAGCCAACACTCCCACTTATCTATACTTCCAGCTCCCCATCTTGGCATTGGAAACTGTGGATTAGATAATCCATTGTTGTAGGAGTCAGGGTACAAATTGTAGGCTATTTAGCATTCTAGGTGGTGGTACTTTTCCAGGCCTTTCCCCACTGTAGCAACCAACTATGCCTCTTGATGTGTGGCCAAATATTTTATGGGGGGCAAAGTCACCCCCGTGAGGCTCCACTCTGGTTTAGCAGATGGAAAAGCAACTTTTGGCTAGAATCAGAACCTACCCAAGCATAAGTGGATAAAATTACAGACCCTAGGCCTACCCTAGTTACACTTTAAAGTATTTAAGGATCAAGTTCTACCAAGACCTGTACTGAAAGCTACCCACTGAGAGTAGACAGATTGAGAGTGGCTCTGGGAAAGGGAGAAGTCATTAGAGTGGAATCTTAGACATTACTGCTGTCCAGTCCTTTCCACACCTGGGTTTGTAGTTTATTCATTTATTTATTTTTATTTTTTGCAGAACTGGGAATTGAATTCAGGACCTTGTACTTGCCAGGTAGGCACTTGTGCCCCTGAGCTATCTCCCCGGCCCCTATAGTTTAAAGTAGATGGCCTAAATTTTGTGGATGACGTGTAGTGATGACACGTGACAGACATGTTTCTTTTTCATTCTCCATTACTGTCTAATGTTATCCAGTTCCTGAAGGCAAGAAATCTGAATAAGTAGAACTTGGCAGGTAGAGAAAGTTTTCAGGTTCCTCAATTGTAAAAATGAAGATTGAATTAGATAAAAGCGTGAAGTTATGCTTGGGAGAGAGTGATTTTATTTTACAGTTCATTGAATTGCAGCCGCCTGTATAAAGACACAGGTGTTTGGTTTAGGATATCTTGAGGATAATGATGTGCTAAGTCTCAAGTGGCTTGCATTACATGAAATCAAGAAGGAAGTCTCAGCTTAAATGGCAGCATAGCTAAAGAGATTTCTTCAGGCCTTGGGAGTCTGGTGTAAGCTCTGGGTGGTAGGGAAGGGAGGCGGTTGGCCAACCGAGTTATCAGGGGCAGTGGGTACAGACCTGATATACTGAGTGAATTGGGCAGTAGGCAGGAGCCCAGGCTTTGTGATGAGGCTGGGCCAGAATTAGCAGGGGTTGAGCTCGGGGCCAGGCTGCTTGCAGTAGAGCTATGGGTCAGTGGCTGCTGCTGCCGCCGTCTCCTGTCTTGGCTTCGGGGTTCTGCGTGGAAGGGACACAAGCAGGCAAAAAGTCAAATAGGTAAGGACTATGAATAGCCTTCACTGACTTGTTGGCTATTAAATCTGAAGATACCTATTTTCAAGGTTGTCATTAGACCTTGCTCCCTTTTTCTGAAGTAAGTAGGATCCAGTTCTCAGCCTTCATTGTACCACTTCATTCTCTTAGCAAGAAATTACTGAACTTGGCTTCTAAAACTTTTTCAGTATTTCCTTTGTCTGACTTCTGCCCCACCAATCTGTCTGTAGTCCCTCTTGCTGGGCTTGCTCATTTTTTATTTTTTGGTACTGGAGATCGAACTCAGGACCTTGCACTTGCCAGGCAGGCACTTAGGTTGCTGAGCTACATCCCTGGCCTTCTGCTTGCTTTTAAATTCCCAAATCTCTAGACCCTTTTCCTGAAACCCAGCCCCATCTGTCCACTCGATATTTCTACCTGGAAGTCTCCCATGACTAAATTATTCATTCTGTCCCTCTCTGTCATTCCTTTTTTTTTTTTTTTAAGCTAATTTACAGCTTTATTTTTTTTAATTTTTATTTTATTTATGTATGTATGTATGTATGTATGTATTTATTTATTTATTTATTTTGTCTTTTTGAGACAGGGTCTCAGTATGCAGTTGAGGCTGGCCTTGAGCTCACTTTTGTAGCCCAGGCTGGTCTCGAACTTGCACCGATCCTCCTGCCTCAGCCTCCCAAGTTCTGGGATTACAGGCATGTGCCACCACGCCCGGGTTTATCTTTTTCTTATTTCAGAACTTTTGTTTGTTTATTTTTATGGCTGGCTCAGCCTGCCCTGAGGGCAGGGCTGGCGCAGCATGTGGTGCCGGGGATCGAACCGCAGTCCCTGCAGCTGCCCAAGCTTTCCTAAGCAGGCACTTTAGACCACTGAGTCATCCTGCCGGGCCCTCTGTCATTCCTTAATGAGAACCTATCTTGTAGAAAGTTTATCATCTTGAGTTTAATCACATCTTTATTTTATTTTATTTTATTTTGCCTTTTTGAGACAGAGTCTTACTATGCAGTTGAGGCTGGCCCTGAGCTCACTTTTGTAGCCCAGGCTGGTCTCGAACTCACACCAATCCTCCTGCCTCAGCCTCCCGAGTGCTGGGATTACAGGCGTGAGCCAGTTCTACCTCTGCATTCAGCAGTGCTCAGACACAGGTCTTTCAGACTTTGGAGTTTGCCTAAATCATCCTTCATTAACATAGGCACCACAGATTTTTCTGAAACAGAACCTGGTAAAAAAAAATCAGTGGCTTAGGCACAAGATAATACTGAAAGTGTGTTGGGGCCCGGCAGGATGGCTCAGTGGTCTAAAGCGCCTGCTTAGGAAGGCTTAGGCGGCTTCAGGGATCTCAGTTCGATCCCCGGCACCACATGCTGTGCCAGCCCTGCCCTCAGGGCAGGCTGAGCCGGCCATAAAAATAAATAAATAAACAAACAAAAGTTCTGAAACAAGAAAAAAAAATACTGAAAGTGTGGACAAGGTATACTGAGGATTGAAGCCAAGGCCATCACACTGACCTACATCCCCAGCCCCAGGTCTCTTTAAAATTTTTTATTTTGACATAGGGTTTTGCTAAATTGCTGCTGAACTCTCCTGTTTCAGCCTACCAGGGTGTCAGACTATAGGCATGTACCACCACACCTGGCTTTTTGAGACAGCACTTCACTAAGTTGCCTAGCTGGACCTTAAAGTTGTGTTCTTCCCTCAGCCTTCCACAATGTTGGGGATCACAGTTGTATGCCGCCCCCACACAGTGTGAAGGTCAGTTAAAGAATAAAGCCTACATTAAAAGGGGGGGGGTGTGGGGAGAGCTCAGTGGAATAAGTGCTTGCCTGGCACACACTAAGGGCCTGAGTTCAATCCCCAGTCCCGCAAAAGAAAAAAAAAAAAAAAAAAAAAGAATAAAGCCTACACTTTCAAATAGCACATTGCAAAGCCCTGCCACTGAAGTTCTAGTCATGTAGCCTTAGGATGCTGAATTTATCCATTATACCTTCCACTAAAGCCCCTAATGCTACTAGCTGTGTGCTTCCATTTCCTTTTCTACTGAAACCTTGGCTCCCTTTCTAATGAAACCTTCCATGATCTCTAATGTCACCTCTGTATAAACCAAAAATCCAAAAAAGAAAAAAAATGTAATGTCTGTGAGGCTCCCTGAACAATACAGGCAGAATTGGTTTTCACACTACCTTCCTTTGTCCACATAGCTAGTGAACAAACTGCTTACAGATCAGTTCTCCTTTATTCTCTTTGGGGCAGCCCTCTTTGGCCTGTCCTTGTGACTAGCCTCACTAATACAAGTTCTGAAGGTAGGGTCCTAATGTAACGTGGGCAATGGATGGGTAGGAAGGTATGCAGACTTGTAAAGGTCCTTCACCCACTCCACACCGAGAAACAGGAACAGAAAGAAAGACAATGTGTGAAAACTAGGACATTTGTAGGTTCTAGTAACAAGCTCCACAAGATAGGAACAAAGCAAGTAAAGGATGTAAAGGGTTATAAAAAAAAATAAAATAAAATAAAAAAGCAAAATAGGGCCAGTGAGATGGCTCAGTGGTCTAAAGCGCCTGTGGAAGAAACTTAAGGCAAGCACAGCGACTGCTCCTCAGTCCCTGGCACCACATGCTGTGCACCCCCACCCCAGGGCAGGCTGAGCCAGCCATAACACAAACAGAGGTTTAAGAGACAAATAAAAAAATCTTTAAACAAAGCAAAATGGGGGCCTGCAAGATAGCTCAGCAGTCTAAAGCACCTGAGTAGGCAAGCTTATGCAACCACAAGGACCACAGTTTGATCCCTGGCACCACATTGCTGCACCAGCCCCACCCCCAGGGCAGGCTGAACTAGCCATAACATAAATAATTGAAAAAAAAATGCAAAATGGAGAAGAGCATGGAAAGAAACTGGCTATAATCCAGGAATCCTGCCTCTAATTAGAGTTGCAGTATAGCAGACAAAGTCTGATTTATATTCATTTTTCTTTTCTTGTCCTTTTGAGACAGGGTCTTGCTATGCAGTTCAGGCTGGCCTTAAGCTCACTGTGTAGCCCAGGCTGGTCTTGAACTTGCAAGGATCCTCTTTACTCAGCCTCCCAAGTGCTGGGATTACAGATGTGCACCAACACACCAAGACAAAGTCTGATTTGCAAGAGAAACTTGATTTACAAAACACAGTAAATCCCCAAATTGTGAATGTTAAAAGTCGTGAATTTTCATAGATACAAATGGGCCTTGCGTTATGAATGTTCAGATATGTGGACAAATCATAGAAGCAGCTCACGTGTCTGTCAGACACTCACTGTGCTGTGCTGCTGTGTGCTGCTTACTGTTCAGTGTGGTCATATACAGTGCTTAGAGCCCAGGAGGTCCAGAAAGAAGAGAAAAAGTAGTGATGTAGGGGACTGCTAGGAAGCACAGAGCAGTATGCATTGTACATTTGAGTTGAAGGTGTGTTAAGACCCACTTTTCTGGACTTAAGAAATCAGACTGACATTCTCCTGGAACAGAACTTGTTCATAAGATGGTGGCATTACTGGGTAAGGTATTTTAAGACAGCACTCTAGTTATATTCATCACTTAAAAGACTGTCTTAAGACCTGGTCAAGCTTCCCTGTCATTTGTCGATGAGAATGCACAACCAAATTTATGTTTTAACTTTTGACCCCTAGTATAATCCAGGATTATAGTCCTGTGGACACAAAAGGGAAAAGCAGTGCCAACTTTCTATTTCCTAGTTTTGAGCTATAGGAGCAGCTTAAGGCTGAATGCACATCATCTGCTTTTCTTCTCGAGATTATAAGATGGTGTTTTATGATAATCAGCTATAAGCTTCATTTTGGGGGTGCCAAAAAAGTCTGGGAGCTGAGGTCTGAAAGCTTGAGCCAGGTAGACCTCACCTTGTATGAGTTAGAATGGGTGTTAGGAGTCCTGCAGGATGCTGAGTGAATGTTTTCTTAAAAGGAGTACCTGGGTGGGCCAGTGAGATAGCAGCTTAGGCAGCCTCAGGGACCGCAGTTCAATCCTTGGCACCACATGCTGTGCCAGCCCCATCCCCAGGGCAGGCTGAGCCGGCCATAACATAGTAAAGTTTTTTTGTTTTTTTTTTTTAAAGTAGTACCCTGGGTGCCTCACCTAGCTCCTCCTAGTCTTTGTTTTTTGCGAAATTGTTGCTTTCCCTCACCCTCAATCTGACAGGCCCTCCTTAGGCTCTGCTTGCACCTGCTTTTGTATTTCTTTCTTTTTTTTTTTTTTTTTTGGTGAGACCAGGGTTCAAACTCATGACCTTGCACTTGCCGGGCACTTGTGCCACGGAGCTATCTCCCTAGCCCCTGCTTTTGTATTTCAAAGGCCTTTGATTTCGCCTTCATTGTATTAGCTATTCTTCCATGATGCCCTCTTTCCTCACAGCTACAGCAGCTACTGATATTTTCTGTGCTTCTGAAACAGTGCTAGGAACTATGCTCCAAGTCTAGACAGGTAGTACTTAAGAGTATGTTTTGCAAGTAGAGAAAGCTAGATAGAAAAAAACAAAAACAAAAACAAAAAAAAACCCTTCAGTATTAATGTCAGGGATGGTGGGAGTCAAAGGTTACTCAGAACTTTTCAGGTTTCTGTTCAGGGACTTCTGTTTGCACCAAGTTGGGTGCTATTCCTTGACCTTGAGTATTGGCCTAGCTTCAAGACAAAACCTGTTTGACTAGTTCACTGAAATCTGTCTGAACCTTCTGGCTGGGTTGCTCAGATCGTTCTTGAAATTCCCTGGATAGCCCAATGTCCTGGTTCTAATCAGTATAAGAGTCAATTTAAGGGGCCCAGCGGATGGCTCCCTGGTCTAAAGCGCCTGCTTGGGAAAGCTTGGGGGGCTTCAGGGACCGCGGTTCCATCCCTGGCACCACATGCTGTGTCAGCCCTTCCCTTGGGGCGGGCTGAGCCGGCCATAAAAATGAGTGAATTGGGCCCTGCGGGATGGCTCAGTGGTCTAAAGCGCCTGCTTGGGGAAGCTTGGGCGGCTTCAGGGACCACGGTTCGATCCCTGGCACCAAATGCTGCTCCAGCCCTGCCCTCGGGGCAGGCTGAGCCGGCCATAAAAATGAGTGAATAAACAAAGGTTCTGAAACAAGAATAAAAATAATAAATAAAAAATTTTAAAAAATGAGTGAATAAACAAACAAAAGTTCTGAAACAAGAAAAAAATTTTTTTAAAAAAGAGTCAATTTAAGCTTTTAAATGTGATATAATTTGTATACATTAGCGGAAACATTACAGATTCACAAGTCAAAAAATCTTGTCAACTCACAATCCCAATGTTTCTTTAAGAGATGAAATGCATTTTATTACAGAGCAGTGACAAAGTGTTGTGATTTTTATCAACCCCTCATCCCTCAAACAATTCCAATTTTGGGTTTTGAACCAAGCTGGTTTGCAGTTATGACTTGTTATATTCCTTCTAGGTTGGACAACAAAATATATCTAGATATGTAGAACCAGGAAATGTCACAAAGAAACAGCATGGGACAGATAATGCTGGACAAAAACATTTTCCTGAGGGTTGGGTGAAGATAATGAGTTCAAATGCCAGTTTCCATCACAGCCCCTATCCCAAATACCAGTCTCCTAGCCTGGGATCTTACAGGATGAAGCAGAGAAACATCAGTGCCAGCAAAAATGCCCAGAGGAGCACAAGTCTAGATTCCTGAAGCCTCAATTTCAACTCCTTGCAGTATGCCTGTTTAAAACTTTCAACTTAATTCCTTGACTTTAGAGACACAGTTTACTAGTTCTTACAAATATTTATCTAAGTCCCTGGAGTGTTTCTGTATTCCAGCCAACTCTGCCTCTAAGCTCAGTGACCAGGGAAGCACATCCCCCCCTCCCCCGCTTTTTTTTTTTTTGTCATTTTGAGACAGGATCTCACTATGCAGTTCAGGCTGGCCTTGAGTTTATTTTGTAGCCCAGGCTGGTCTCAAACTCGTAACAATCCTCCTGCAGCAGCCTCCCAAGTGTTGGAATTACAGGTGTGTAGCATCACACCCAGCTCTCCCTTGGTTTAAACTGGCTTCTGTATATGATGACTTTTGTACCTCCCCTACCCATGTTCTTCATTTTTTTTGCCTTCAGGGTTTCACCACTGAGGCAGTCTAAGAAGTGTCCAAGCGTGTTCAGGGTAATCTTTTTTTATTCCAACAATGTTTTAATGTCATCATGACTTTTTCCCTTAGCTTGCAGCCTTGAAGCCCTCTAGTTCCTTTCTCTTCCACCATATCTAAATCGTCATTTTTAATTTTTGGTTGTAGTCCTAGTTAAGCTGTAGACAGCTTATGTGTAGATGACAAGGCTTTCCTATGCAGTATGTGCAGTTCAGAGTAATCTCTTTCGTTCCCATTGTCTTAGAACACACAATTATTACCCTGTGACAGTTACCTCATAATCTTATGTTTTATGATACCTCAACTTCTCATTTCTCTTTATCCAATTTGCTGGATGACGTGCTACATACACATGCTTTAATCCTCTCTACGGAGGAGCTCTGTTCTTGATCCTGGCTACCATTTCTCATTCTGGAATGTTTTTGTAAAACCATTTGCTACTTGTATACAGAACCTGCTTTTCCCACTGAACATTTTGTTGGCTCTGTTGGTCTCCAGTAGCCCTCCAAGTGTCTTGGAGTGTTTAGAATGCATGTTGTATTTACTGTCCTACTTCCTCTGTTAAGTTTCAAGTCAGTCAACCAGGAATCACTTAGTACTGAAGAAGTCTATTTTCTATTAGTTATCTGAGGAAATAACAAATAGAAAGTGTCCGTCACCTCAAGAAGCTCAACAGAACCTGCCTCAGGAAGGGGCCAGGAAGGAAGGATGTCAGTAAAATACCGATTAAAAACTGCCTACGGGGCTGGGGAGATAGCTCTGTGTGTGGCACCAGTGCCTGCCTGGCAAGTGCAAAATCTGAGTTTGAACCCTGAAGGAAAAGCCTAGAAGGCACTCTTTACTGTTTCCCTTTGTGATCAAGAATGGATTTATAGGGGCCCGGCAGGATGGCTCAGTGGTCTAAAGCACCTGCCTGAGAAAGCTTGGGCGGCTTCAGGGACTGCAGTTCGATCCCGGCACCACATGCTGCATCAGCCCTGCCCTTGGGGCGGGCTGAGCCGGCCATAAAAATGAGTAAATAAACAAACAAAGGTTCTGAAACAAGAAAAAAAAAAAAAAAAGAATGGATTTATGATGCTGAGGAGAGAACTAGCAGGAATTACAAACTATGAGCTAGGAAAAACTGACCAAAAAAAGAAGAAAAATGAAACAAAAGAAAAACTTAAAGCTGGGCATGGTGGCGCACACCTGTAATCCCAGCACTAGGGAGGCTGAGGCAGGAGAATTGGTGTAAGTTTGAGACCAGCCTGGGCTACAAAAGTGAGCTCAAGCCCAGCCTGAACTGCACAGTGAGACCCTGTCTCAAAAAAAAAAAAGAAAAAGAAAAACTTGGGGCTGGGGAGATAGCTCCGAGGCACAAGTGCCTGCTGGGCAAGTGCAAGGTCGTGAGTTCGAACCCTGGTCCCACAAAAAAAAAAAAAGAAAAACTTAATCCAGATTTCACATGGAAAATTTAGGTATACTGGATCATGAAAAGATACAAATTGGAATAACTGGCACTTAACGGCTGTGCAGACTTGGGGCAAGACACTTTTAAAGAGTCTAAGTATCTTTGTGATAAAAATGGGCTGGGGAGCTGGGCGTGGCACTTGCCTATAATCCCAGCACTTGAGAGCCTGAGACAGGAGGATCGATGTGGGTTCAAAACAAGCCTAGGCTACATAAGTGAACTTAAGGCCAGCTGGAACTGCATACTGAGACCCTGTCTCAAAAAAGACACACACAAAAAGGGGAGGATGGGGGCTGGGAATGGTGCCGCCCACCTGTAATCCTAAAACTTGGGAGGCTGAAGCAGGAAGATAGCTAAGCATTGGGTTTGAGACCAGCATGGGCTACACATTGAATTCAAGGCAGCATAAACTACACAGTGAGACCCTGTCTCAAAAAAGAGAAAAAGAGAAATACCACCCAACCTACAAGTTCTTGTGAAATTACTTGCTATTACTTTGTTCACTATTAAATGCTGCTTTAATAGTGATTAAACAGATCAAATATTACTACTTTGATAACTGCCTGTTGAACACAATGCACGTGTCCTTTTCCAACAAAGACTTTCAAAGAATGGGGTTTGGCATATAAATAGAATCAAGTTGAATAGCAGGGACAGACCATCTTAATAGAAAAGCTAGTACGCATCATTGCTCTCTATAGCTTCTCTAGGACAGTCAGTCTTAGGCCACTAAGCTAATGCATGTCACTTCTATTCCAAAAGGCTGGAGTACAGGCTAAGTGTCGGAAACACTAGTAATGGTAGGTGCCACTGGAAGACCAGTAGAGTTCTCAGCTTTAGCTTACAGGCCTGCATTTTTTAGCAAGCACATACATGGAAGGTACGTACAATACTCATCTGCACTGTAGCTTATTTCCAGAAGCAGTGCAGCAGTCTCCTCTTCCACAGTCCAGCTTACTCTCAAGTTATTTTTTTTCCTCTCTCCACTGGGAATCGAACTTAAGACCTCACACTTTTCAGGCAGGTGCTGTACCACTGAGCGAAATACCCAGCCCCCTCATTTCTTTCTGATACATACTTTTGACCTAGAATCTTATCAGGCAAAATCAAGGCACAGATGATGGATAGTTTGAACACTGATGTCCATAGCTGGAAAATACCAGCTTTTAGCCAGAAAAGGCTAGATAGTTGGTCTGTAAGCTTGTATTATAATTTGTTTTTTCCTGGAAGAGGTGGAATCCTGATACCACTTTCTGATAAGGGATGAAGCCAAAAGTAGTTTTATCCCATAATGGTCATGGATAGGACCCCTAGTTATTCCACAGTGTTGAGATTGAGAGAACATTTCCTTTCACTGTCCCCAAGAAGACATACTGACACTGTTCTTGATGTGGGAGCTCCATGTCTTGTGTTTGGCACTGCTTCTGCTAGCATTTTTGCCTTGGAAATTTGTCTGGCTTTTAGTATGTGCTGAAGCCCAGATCCCCAGGACTCCCACTCCTACCCACACAATACCATTCTTGAGTCATGCTGCAAGGAACACCAAGGTCGCAGGAGAGGATACATGTTCTGCTACAGACTAATTTTATTGATTTACCCCTTGGATCTAGCCAAATGTATGTCTTCAAGCTCTCACTTCCCCCAGCAATGCCCCAAACAACTGAATACCTGCTGCAAGGGCTCCCAGACTGGCTTACCTCTGACAGGGCCCAGCACCCGGTGGCTGACTTTTTGGGTGCTAGTGCCCAGGCCTGGCAGCCCTGCAGGCCGACTGCCATGAAAAGGAAAGCTGGGGGAATTCTTCATCTGTGGAGAATTTTGTTGGCTACTGTTGCTACCACCAGCACTTGTACCAGTGCTAAAACTTCGTGCCCGGGTCAAGGTGTTTTCAGAGCAGGAAATGGGCAGTCCACTGCAAAGAAGCACACATTAGTTAATCTAGTGCCAGGAAGGCTTATATCCCAAGGCTTTCTTCAGGGTCAGATGCTCAGGAAATTTTCTCTGTGGTAAAAAGGCACGGGTACCCACTCCTAAGGAGGAGGGACTCCTGTCCCAATGCTGTGGTATCTCCTAGGCATAGCACCAGAATGCTAAGTATCAGGCAGCTTTCTCTCCAAGTAAATTTCCCTCTTTTGGCTTTGGCACTGGGCCTTAAACTCCCCTCAGTCAGTCATGCAGATCTACTACAAGCTGAGACCTGCCTACCCACAGGCTAATGCCACAAAGATTAGATTCTGTGCAGGGTTCTAAAGCAAGGGAGCTTGGTTCAAATCCTGGTTTGACTTTCAGATTTCTTAGAAGTATGTCTGGGTGAAAGGGAAGAGAATCCCATTCTTTTTTTTTTTTTTTTTTTGTCTTTTTGAGACAGGGTCTCGCTATGCAGTTCAGGCTGGCCTTGAGCTCACTTTTGTAGCCCAGGCTGGTCTCGAACTCGCACCGATCCTCCTGCCTCAGCCTCCCGAGTGCTGGGATTACAGGCGTGCGCCACCACACCCGGCCTTTAGAATCCCATTCTTAAAAAATGGAACTAATCTTACTAATTTTAATTTATCCAGAAAATATTTACCATATGGCGCTTTTAAAGAGGGAGAAATATAAATCCCTTGGAACCCCTTGCTGTAGGGCCCTGCCCACTCCTCTCCCCTTTCCTTTTCATGCTGCTGGTCTTACTTGTTACTTTTGGGTGGAGTTCGAGGGCCTCTCTTCTTGTTGACACCCACATTCACAGTGCTGCTTAGGCCACGACTGTTGCGCACATGTTTTAGCATCCAGGCCCTTAGGTTAGTGAGGCTGTTGTGCTCTGACAGCACAATTCGGGGCCATGGATTACATTCTGCCATATCCAGGGCTGCGATGGCCATGGCTCGTCCCACCTGTAGGGGAGTCCAGTTTGGCTCAGCATCTTGGTCCTTTAATCTGGGATGCCATGTTGGGGCAAGGTACATAATACAATAGAAAGGAAGAGGAGGCCAGACCCCAAATTTGATCACTGGGTATCCTAACTTTTGTGCTCATGATTATCTTGAGATTGACAGCTATTCTCTAAAACACTGCCAAGGGGCTGTGGCGATAGTTCAGTGGTCTAAGCATCTGCCTGGCAAGCACAAGGACCAGGTTTGATCCCCAGCAAGCTAGAGTGAGGCCCTGCACCAAATACATAAATTTAAATTTATTTATTTATTTTTTTAATTTTATTTATTATTTTTATTCTTGTTTGAGAACCTTTGTTTATTCACTCATTTTTTTTTTTTTTTTTTTTTTTTTTTTTTTTTTTTTTTTTTTTTTTTTTTTTTTTTTTTTTCCTTTTTGAGACAGGGTTTCACTATGCAGTTCAGGCTGGCCTTGAGCTCAGTTTTGTAGCCCAGGCTGGTCTAGAGCTCGCACGGATCCTCCTGCCTCAGCCTCCCGAGTGCTGGGATTACAGGCGTGAGCCACCACGCCCGGCTATTCACTCATTTTTATGGCTGGCTCAGCCCACCCCGAGGGCAGGGCTGGCGCAGCATGTGGTGCCGGGGATTGAACCGCGGTTCCTGAAGCCACCCAAGCTTCCCCAAGCAGGCACTTTAGACCACTGAGCCATCCCGCCAGGCCCCCATAAATTTAAATTTAAAAAATTAAAATTCAAGGAATAATTAAAATGATTCTTTAAAAAAATAATTAAAAAAAAAAAAAAAACACTGCCCATTTTTTTTTTTTTTTTTTTTTTTTTTTTTTTT
>PVJA010027524.1:0-11164 GCA_004027025.1 Myocastor coypus | reverse complement strand
CTTTTTTTTGTAGGACTGGGGTTCGAACTTATTACCTCACACTTGCCAGGCAGAGCACTTGTGCCATGGAGCTATCTCCTCAGCCTCTAACTGCAACTCTTTCTACTCTTATGTGTCCTAGGATAACTTCATCAGGCCCATAATAAGGGGGTGGTGCTTTTGAGCCCTGAAGTAAGTAAACTGAAGAGAATGAGAGACTAGCACTGAGAGTCTGACTCAGATGTGCTGGGGCAAGGACCCTCAACTCCCAGGCCATACACAGGTCTGTCTCCTGTTAAGAACCAGACCATAGGGCCTGGCAGGATGGCTCAGTGGTCTAAAGCGCCTGCTTAGGAAAGCTTGGGCGGCTGCAGGGACTGCGGTTCGATCCCTGGCACCACATGCTGCGCCAGCCCTGCCCTCAGGGTAGGCTGAGCCAGCCATAAAAATAAATAAACGAACAAACAAAAGTTCTGAAACAAGAAAAAAAAAGAACCAGACCATAACACAGGTGAGGAGACAGGGTGGGCAAACAAGCAACGTTTCATCTGTTCATAGCTGTGTCCTATCTCACCCATTACAGCTTGTACTCCACCTCCTGTCACATTAGCACTGGCATTAGATTTTCAGGTGAGTGTGAACTTTACTATGAACTGCACATGTGAGGAGTCAAGGGATCTAGGTTGCAAGCTCCCAGTGAGACTCTAAAACCTGATCTAAGTGGAGCTGAGGCATAGCTAGCACTGGGGAGAAGATGAAAATACAGGTTAACATTAGCAGAGGTTTGACTGCCTGCACAATAAATACAATGCCCTTGAGTCCTCCTAAAACCACTCCTACCTTACTTCTGGCCCAGGGAAAAACTTCCATGCCATTGGCCTGTTGCCAGAAATGTTGGGGATCACCCTAGTAGGAGACTATGTGGCTTGAGATCACAAACAGAGCCCATTTGTCCTCTCAGTACCACTGTAGTCAGAGTAACCAGTGCTGAGTGTCTCTGCAGAGGACCTCAGAGTTGGGTAGCAAGAGTAAAGCCTTTTCCAAACTTTGAAGTTCCCAATTTTCCACTTATTCCATGGGTCCATACCTGTTCAAATAGTTCCACAGTGTATCTGGAGGGAAAGGCCGGTGGGGGAGGGGGGCTGGCACGCCCATTGTCATGGCAGGCAGCAGGGATGCTGTTTACTGAGCGTCCAGTGTTGTAGTTGCATTCAAGTGTGTAGCTAAGACACAGAAACCTTTATCAGTGTCCTGCCTGAAGATATTAGGACACAATCATAGGAGATAGCTCAGATGGTCTAAGAAGATTTAAAAAAAAGTGAACTCAAATAGAAAGTGCTATAATCCCCCACAACTGCTAGCGGCTGACCTTAAGACTATACTGTGTACCCAGGAAGTCCCCAAAAAGCAGTCTAAGACTAGAGACAATCTTGTTTGTGAGGCTCTTTGGGGAAAACCTGTGTAGTCTCAGCAGCTCAAACCTCTAGACAGAGTACTGTTTTCTTTAGGGAAGCATTTCCTTAACCTTATCCCAGTTTCTACCCAACCTGTGGATTATCCCTGAGGCTTTGTAGATTGCAACACGGCCGCTTCCCTCTTTGGACTGGCCATCTCTACGATCTCGGGCATACATGTTCTTCTCTGAGAAATTGCAGCCCTGGAAGTCAAAGTGGGCTGAATTCAAGGAGATGAGCTTTGGATATAGCATGTTTTCCACCTGTGTGGGGGAGGAGAAAGGCAGCTCAGAAGAAGCAGAAAGAAGGGACAAGGAGCAAGGAAGAGAGGGAAAACATGGGACCATGTGACTCTACTACAGCAATACCATCACAACAACTAGCAGTGATCAGTGTTTCTTGCATTCTCACTGTTGGGCCTCATTGCTAGGCATTAGGAAGGGTTAGTTCTACTTCCTTTTAAGTTCTTAGCTTCTTCCTCTCAGTAGCACAAAATTTCCTGCTCTCCTGCTTCTTCAAACTCTAGAAAACACTGCAATGCTGGCAGACTGATTCTCACTCAAGGTGAGACACAAGGCCCACTGCCATCTCTTCGTGGCAGACCACCTCTGTAGGAGCCTTTTTTTTTGTCTTTTTGAGTCAGGGTCTCACTATGCAGTGTAGGCTGGCCTTGAGCTCACTTTGTAGTGCAGGCTGGTCTTGCACTTTCAATGATCCTCCTTCCTCAGCCTTCCTAGTGCTGGGATTACAAGCATGAGCCACCATGCCCAGCCTGCAGCTTTCTTACAAAACACTGCCTGCGCTCCCTGTCTGTGGCCTGACCCTTGTCTCTTTACCTGCAATACTTCCCACATGTACATGACATCTTTAGGACTCATACCTGGGTATTCTCATCACTAAAGCTGTTTCCATACATGAAGCAGCCCCTTTTGGAAGCATGTCCATGCAGGTCCACATAGTAAGCAACACCACTCTCTTTGGGGTGGATGGTGTTAGGGGCTGGCTCCTCAAGCTCAGTAGACTGTTGTGGCATAATCCACACACTGTTGGCCTTCTGTTCTGCTTGCTCTGTCTGGGTCCAGGTCTCAGAGTTGTCTCCATCAGATGACTGCTCAAGGGGAGCTTCATTGTGGAGATTGTTGGCTTTCTCAAGGTCAGAAAGGGGGGAATCAGGAGGGAGACAGGAACTAGGTTGCTGCTCAGGGGGATTCTGGGAGTTCAGGCGAGAGTGTACATGGTGGTAGAGAAGCACAGCTTTAGCCCCATAGATGGCTGGGTGTAGCACAGCATCAGGCTTCAGGTACTGACGATTCAGATTCACTCCTCTTGAGTCTGTGCTATAGGAAAACAAGGATGGAAGGAAGGGTCTAGAGGCCTGGGTCAGTAAGAGCTGCTAGATGGCAAGGTCATTAGGAGACTGATTTGTCAATGAAAAGGTGAAGTTGTGCTAGGAAAGAAAGAATTGCGAACAGCATCCTTCCTTGACTGATCTGATGTCACTCCTACCATCATAGAATGGTTAAAATGCCAAAGGATTAGCAATATGGGAGAAGGAAGAAGGCTGAGAGTTTTGCTAAGTGGGGCACAGGGGAACTGGACACAACCCAGACAGGCTAGGGCAGCTACTTACCGGTAATGACCCCGGACCACACCATCAGGATTCAACATGGGAATCAGCTTAAAGACAAAAAGGCGACGTAGGGTTTGGGCTCGAGGGTCATCAGGCCGAAGGATGAAGTCCAGAAAACCATTGAAGACAAAACTAGAGGGAGTCTCTCCAGGGTGTACTCTACTGCTTAAGAAGAATATCTGAGATAAAAGAATAGATATTAAAAAATATATATATTAAAAATAAAAAATATATATTAAAAAAAAATTAAAAAAAAAAAAAGAATAGATATTAGGTCATTTATGACAGAGTTCTACTCTGCCGTATACAGGTGCAGAGATAAGCAAGGCAGGAAGAACCACTGGACTTCCAGCGGGCTGAGTATATACACAAGTGGAGCCCCTGCCTCAGGATGCAAGCTCAGCTCTTTAGGCTTACAAGCAGCAGCCTTAAGTTCTTGATGGTGGCTAGAGAAAGGGCACAGAACTAACTTAGGGTATCTCCACTCACCCTTTTGCCTGTGAAACGGAATGGTCGAGGGGTGCTGGTATCAGGAAATAGCTGCTCTAGACGGGGCTCTCGATCCTCTCGAAGACCATGACAGGAAGTGACTGTTAGCAGGTCTACACGAAGTCCATCCAGAGAATAGCAAAGGAGTTCCCGGTGGTAGTAGATGGTATCCAGGGGACTGCAGGGACAAAAACCATTATGCCAAGGGAAGTCTTCCACATTCTAGCAAGAAGCAGGCCTCATCATCAGCCCAGGACTTGTAAAATCTGGTCCTCTACTCTAATCTCTGGCACCCTCAATCCCTCATGTTGTTATGTGAGACTAAGGATTTGCACTGCAAGAATGCTAAGAGTGTAGTAGGGTGCACTAGTTATTTTTTCTGTGTGCTCCCCAGGATAGGTAACTTTGTGTAGATAGAAGAGTTGCCCTCAGTGGGACAGATGCAGAGATGCTGGCTAAATTCTGAGTGCCAGTGAGACAGCATCTAAGAAACCTGACAGAAGCAAAAGGGAGAAAGAGTAAAGTGTGGGTGGTGTTATGTGGAGATCAGGGTCACACAGAAACACAGTTTCCAAAGGTATCCAAAGTCCCACATTTTACATAAAAACAGACTGATGAAGTTTTGGTTCAGAGCTCTTAGGGCAAACTCCAGAAGTAATAGAAGCACCTACTTATCCAAGGTGGTGTGCGGGAGTAAGAGTGGGGTTGGCACCTGCTATGAGTAGGGCAGTTTTCTGCAAAGCGCTGGTCTAACTGGCTTAGCAAATCCTGGCAGTCACTGTAGGAGAAGGGGTAGCAGAAGGCGAAGAAGGTAGTAGCCCCTCGGCCCTCCACGAAACGGTGAACAAAGGATAACACAAACTGTGTCTCTGTCATCTGAGAAGCAGAAGAAGGGGCAACATGCAGCCTGTGTCAGAACTGAGCTCCTCTGAAGGCACCAGGAACAGACTTCATGCCCTTCCCATCTTTACCAACTTCCCTTCCTCCCATCCCTTCCACATGCCACCAGCTCTTCAGGATTCCTAAGACAAGAGCTCATCCTAGGCTCCAGCTAGTGCTCAAGGGAAGCTGACCCCCTAATGCCTGCTTACTACTCTCCATCAAATACAAATTCCCTATTTACTTTCTCTACTACCACGCAAGCCCTTTTTTCTTCTTCCTGGAGAACTTGCCTCAAAAGTGGGCCTGTCTCGAATGCGTTCCCAGCGTGGCCGGCTGGGCAGTGTGCGAACAAAAGGGGCCATGCCCTGGGAATACAGCTTGCTCTGCTTGTTCATGTTCATAATGTTGATTTTGATGAGCTTTCCTGGAATTCCTCCCCGGACACTGAAGTAAAACCATGATCTGAAGGGCAGAGGAGAGACAGGCAGACATTTTATATGGGAGGGCAGGAGGGAGGCAGGAATCATGAGCTAGCTGGAGCAGGCCAACCTGGCAAAGGGTTATTTAATGAGAGGGACAAGGGCTTGAAAGGAAATGAACTGCCTTGGTATGAACAAGGTAGGTCAGTGGGCAAAGTGGGTACTGTACAGGGCACCTCTTCTCCCACCTTCTGTTTCTTTCTTCATACCTGTTCCCGTTCTCGAATTCCGTCTCAGCACAGTCCGGCCGGGTCCACACGTTGAATTCGTAGTCAGGGGAAGAAGTGACACCACCAGTGGGGGCCGATGCCACAGATCCAACTCCTTCCCCATCACTAGACACAGATTCCACCTTCTCCACATGGGCCAAGTTTCCTGAATCAAAGCGAGAACTGAACAGCAATCCCCCACAGCGCAGCTCCATAATAGGGCCGGGAAAGCATCCTCTTGCACCGGTCTGGCCCTGAGAGCTAGGGAAAAATGGATGCATAGGGCGAAAGGAAGAGAAAAATGAAATAAGAGTTTTAGGTATAAATGACAGGCATTCTGAGGGAATGCCCTACAAAGCAATGTTTTTCCTCAGAGACATGGAAAAGGCCTTACAGCAAGGCCAGGAGAGAGCATCATTCCATACCTCATACTAAGGGTTGCCACTGACCTAAAAGGACCAGTTTACTACAAAGCACTGTCCATACCCAAATGCTTAACAGTGCTGAAAACACAGGCTCTACACCTTTTGCAGCCAAGAGTAGTGTCTAGAGGTCAACTTCCCAAATCTAGCAAGGATAACCAAAGCACAGGACCACATTTTGAAATGGACCACTTTAGATCTGTGTCCTAGGTTGGCTGTACACTCTCTAAGCACAGAGCAGGGAACTTTTAATGTTTGAATGAATAGCTTCCTTTACTGTGTGCTTGCAAGCACTGACAGAATTCTACTGTTGCCTCGGAGCCCTGGGAGAGCTAGTTCCTTTCTTGGGAAGAGGGAGGAGGAGACACACCAGTCCTATGGAAACTAGAAGGAAACTAGAACAGCCTGGCCTTTGCTCATCTGTATCTGCAGCTCCACTCGAGTTAGGGCACGGGTCTGTTTCCATCCCCCAGCCTCTAGACGCTGGAGCTCTGGGAAGAGCTACCCTAGTAGTTTTGGGTAATGGGTGTCATAGGCACTCCTAAGAGCTGGGCGGTCGAGTCTTTGGGGTAAGGGAGTGGCCTCTCGTCCTCCACCGGTGGAGGACCCTCACACCCTAGGTTTGCCCCGGGCAAGGCAGAGTTTGGAGGCACGAGACGGCTCGACAGGCACACTTGGAGTGGGTGGAAAGCCCTGGTCTCAAGTCTGAGGTGAAGCCACTGCCCGGGTGGGCCAGCCGGGCCGAGGATGGGGGGCTCTGAGGAGGGCTCGGGCCGAAGGGGGCTGCGAAAAGGGGGCGGGGCCGGCGGGGCCGCGGTCCACGCAAAGCCCCTCACCTCTCTCTGGACCGGCGCTCCCGCTCCCTCTCCCGCTAGCGAGGCGGCACCTCGGGCCCCGGCACCCGAGTCCTCCACCCAGGACCCAAACAAAACCCTAGCGCCGCGGTGCCGGGACCCCGCTCTGCCAGGAAACAAGAAGTCCCTCGCCTATTGGCTACGACCGCAGCTGGCTACCAGCCCAGTAAAGCGCACTGCCATTGGCCGGCCGCCGTTCGCGCACGTTAATGCTACCTGCGCTGCGGCCGTTGGGGGTCTCGCGGGTCAGCCGCGCCACCCCTGCGCGCTTGAGCCGCGTTTTCCGCCTGGGCGGGTAACGACCTCCGATCGGAGGCGGGAAGGGCCACGTGGCCGAGTGGGACTCCGGGAAGGGCTCACCTACAAATAAAAGGAAGTCGTGTGTGAGGCTGGTCACCGCCCACCGACTCTCGTTGTACGGCATAACGATGAACACATCTGCCCCAGCTTAGCTGGTCTGCCTGCAGCTGTTAGGTCACTAGCGTGACAAAAACTAACTGGAGGATGCGGGCATCGATCCCGCTACCTCTCGCATGCTAAGCGAGCGCTCTACCATTTGAGCTAATCCCCCAACTGATGCTAGGTCCTTTCTCTTTCCTTTACAGGCTGTTCTGGACTGTACGGGAACTAGATGCATCACAACTTAGGCTATTTACAAGCACAGTGGGACCACAGGCAAGACTTTGAAAAGCAGATATATAATAATTACACATAAAGAACAAACCACCTCGCGGTATAAGAACTTGTGCCTAATGCACAAACTCGATGTACCTACCGCTAGCGGAACACTGGGTGGTATGTGGTTTACCCAACGTCGGGGGCACTTGTACAGTGTTGCTTGCTTCCAGAATAAGCTTTTGTGGCGAAGGGTAATTGATCTGAGGTAATATCAAAAAGGTATACGAAGTCCTTCGAGCCGGAATCGAACCAGCGACCTAAGGATTACTACAGTCAACCAGCTACAGTCCTCCGCTCTACCAACTGAGCTATCGAAGGCCCCGCTGCTCTGGGATCTTGCTGGCTCCTTCTAATATTTACCAAGACCGTTTTTCCCCGGGGTTTCGACAAGTTTTGCTACCGTTTTCAAAAAGGCCCCCTGTGGCCAGCCAGAGTCTCACAAAGCAGAAGCCGGACACGAAAGGAAAGGGAAGAGACGCTGCCCAAAGCTCGGTTCCCAGGGTGCAGGAGACTCTGAGTACCTTGAAGTTTTCTTGCTTTTTAGAAAACAGTACCAATGCCCCTCCTCCAGGGTCGCAAACACGCCTTGGGGTCCCGGGCCCGTGCTTCTGGGCGGTGCCTCTCTCGCTGCGCCCAACCGGTTCTGCACAACCCGGCGGATTCCGCCTGCGTTCCCGCGAAATGCATAGCCGCGTGGTGCGAGTATTATCGGCAGCCAAATTAATATACGGTCACAGGGGTACTGGGCTCTCAAGAAAGTCAACGAAAAATGAAAACATCAGAATTGTGACTGGAGGCGCATCTGAAGAAGGCCAGGTCTCAAAGATGCAGTGCCCAGCCCACATGCCTCCCAAAGGAATAAGCAATAATCTGAGATTGTTCTCCAGTTAGCAGCACCTCGTCCAGGTAGTCCAGCTTGGTGTCAGTTACCCAGGTGGGTGACCGGAGCAGCCAGACCCATTTCTTTCCCTAAATGCCTTTGTTCTTTCCACGTGCCCTTTCTCTGCGACTCCCTTCCCTATTGGATCAATATTAGCTAAGCAGCCATATTTGCAGCCCTATAGGTTGATTGTAGTTTGACCCGCGTTGTACCTTCACTGTGACTTTGCTGTATGAATTACCCCTGACAAAGTGCCTACTCAGTGCCAATGCACTGGAGACCCATCCTGTCTCTCAGCAGCTATTCCAAATACCAGATAAACTTTTCCTACCCTTAACCCCTTTGCCCTTAAAAAATAGTTCTTTTATTTCAGGGAACAAGAACTTGACATAGCTGACATGTAGCAGGTTGGGAGTTGTAGTTCTATATCGATGTGACTTTTATGTCTGATTTCTTTCACTTACCATGTTTTGAGACTCATCCAAGTTGTAATCTATATTAGTACTTCATTCCCTTTGTTTTCTTTCTTTCTTTTTTTTTTGTCTTTTTGAGACAGGGTCTCACTATGCAGTTCAGGATGGCCTTGAACTCACTTTTGTAGCCCAGGTTGGTCTTGAACTCGAATGAATCCTCCTGCCTCAGCCTCCCAGTGCTGGGATTACAGGCATACACCATCAAGCCCGGCTCTCATTCCTTTTTATGGCTGAATAATATTCCACCATATGGATATGCTATTATGCTATTGTTAAATGTCTATTGGCAGACATTTGAGCTCTTTCCGTCTCTTGGCTGTTATACATGATGGTGCCATAAACTCTTGCATTCCAGTCTCTGCGTGAACATACGTTCTATTTCTCTTGTGTATACCAAAGAGTGGAACTTTGGATCACATAAAAATTGTATCTGACTTTTGAGGGATTGTTAAACTCCCATGCTGCTGTACCATTTTAGATTCCCTCTAGGAAGGTAGGTACAGGAGTTCCAATTTCACCATATCCTTGGCAACACTAGTTTTCTTTTTTTTTTAATTTTTTTTCTGGTTTCAGAACTTTTGTTTGTTTATTTATTTATTTTCATGGTCGGCTCAGCCTGCCCTGAGGGCAGGGCTGGCACAGCATGTGGTGCTGGGGATTGAACCATGGTCCCTGCAGCTGCCCAAGCTTTTTTTTTTTTTTTTTTTTTTTGTCTTTTTGAGACAGGGTCTTGCTATGCAGTTGAGGCTGGCCTTGAGCTCACTTTTGTAGCCCAGGCTGATCTCGAACCTGCACCAATCCTCCTGCCTCAGCCTCCCAAGTGCTGGGATTACAGGCGTGAGCCACCACGCCCGGCTGCCCAAGCTTTCCTAAGCAGGCGCTTTAGACCACTGAGGCATCCTGCCCGGCCCAACACAAGTTTCCTATTTAAAATAATTATAAGCAATATTGTATTATGTTGAATTGTTATTATTTTCTTATGTCATTAAAAATATTTTGAAGTTGAGTGTGGTGGTGCATGCCTGTAATCCCAGCACTTGGGAGGATGAGGCAGGAGGATCAGTGTGAGTTCAAGGCCAGCCTGGGCTACAAAAGTGAGCTCAAGCCCAGCCTGAACTGCATAGTGAGACCCTGTCTCAAACATACACACACACACACACACACACACACACACGCGCACACACACACACACACATTTTGAAATTACCATTTGAGTGGCCATTTTCCATCTTTTGATTTTGTCAGTTTATTGTAATGTTTATCTTCTTGTTAAAGACATTTAGCTTATATACAACTTTTCAATATAAATATGCTACCAAGGGTATTCTTACACTTAGATCTTTGCCTACATTTGTTGGGAGCTGCAGGAAGCCAGAAATCGATCAAGTGTGTGTAGGTGGGACTGGGCCTACCTGCCTGGAGCAGAAAGCTACCCCAGTGCTGAGAGAAACATCCTGTCTGGCTCAGGCCAGCTATTGGTTGCTGGGTAGCCTTGTGTCATGGGATGAAAACTTTGTAGAAGTATAAATAAAGGATTGTTTCTGTGTGCGTTTGAATTAGTCTTGCCCATCAGGCAGACTAGCGACCATCTAGCCCAACTTCTTGTCTTATCTATCTTTCTGATTTCTACCGCTGGGTCTCCCCAGGGTTGAACTGTTCACAGTAATATCACCGGATCCCTACATTTACGGATCCCTACATACATTTCTATGTTCTATAGAATTTTTCTTTGGGGCATGTGAAGTTGAGGCTGTGACTCACTAGGTAGTTCAGGCTGGCGCCAGGGAGATGGCTCGCCCGTCTAAAGTGCTTGCTTAGGCAACCACGGTTGGATCCCCAGCACCACCTGCTGTGCCAGCCCCACCCCCAGGGCAGGCTGAGCGGGCAATAACATAGAAAAGAAAGTTTAGGCTGGCCTTGAACTCTATTTAGCCTCAGCTAGCCTCGAAATCATGGCGATCCTCTTGCCTGAGATTCCCCATTGCTGAGATCGCAAGTGTGTGGCACCACACTAGGTTAGAACAGTATTTGTTAAAGTGGAATTGTTTAGTCAGATAGCACGAGCCTTTCAGCCTTGGTAAAAGTTGCCAAATTATTTCTCAGAAAGTGTACCACATCCTATCATAGCATTCACTGAGTATATCATTACTGCAAAGAGTCTGTTAATGTGATGGGCAAAAAAGGGGCATTTTACTTTAAGCTTGGACTTGTCACTGAGCTACATCCCAGTCATTTGCACTTCTTTACCACTGTAATAAATCTTTTGAAAGCCTATTTTCATTTGTATTTATTATTTATTTCATTTGTTTTGAGACAGGGTCTCACTATGTAGTCCAGGGTGGCCTTGAACTCAAGGTGGTTCTCCAGCCTCACCATCCTTTCTTTTCTTTTGGCAGAACCAGATTGAACTCAGGCCCTTGCACTTGCCAGGCAAGTGCTTATTCTACTGAGCTATCTCCCCAGCCCCTCACCTTCCTGAATGACTATAGGTATACATCTCTATGCCTCAACTTTCCTAGGATTTTTTTTAAGTCTAGGGCAACAAAACTGCACAGCCAGTATACAATGCAGTACCACCTACTTGAAAAGAAAGGCCCTTGGTTTCCTGAAGTCCCTTTGGGAAACATACTGTGAAAGAATGAGTCACTTATGCATTGTTATAGTTTTTATGTAGATGCCCCCCCCCCCCCCCCCCCCCCCCCCCCCCCCCCCCCCCCCCCCCCCCCCCCCCCCCC
>PVJA010027523.1:6666-28605 GCA_004027025.1 Myocastor coypus | reverse complement strand
TCTTCTTCTTCTTCTTCTTCTTCTTCTTCTTCTTCTTCTTCTTCTTCTTCTTCTTCTTCTTCTTCTTCTTCTTCTTCTTCTTCTTCTTCTTCCTCCTCTTCCTCTTCCTCTTCTTCTTCTTATTATGGCCGGCTCAGCCTGCCCTGGGGGTGGGGCTGGTGCAGCATGTAGTGCCTAGGATTGAACTGCCATCCCTGCAGCTGCCTAAGCTTTCCTAAGCAGGCACTTTAGACTGATGAACCATCTTGCCAGTCCTCGGTACTCTTATCAATGTTTTTAGTTCACTTTTTAATTGTTCATTGCTAGAATACAGAAATGAGATTGAATTTTGCTTACTGACCCTGTAATTCTGGGTAGTGTTAGGTCTATCAGGCAGTAAAGAGATGGGAGAGGTAAAAGAGGCCTTGGCTGGTTCCAAAGACACTGAGAGAATCCAAGGGAGATAATGATGCAGGAAGAAAAAACTGATCTGGGGTGGAAGACCTCCAATAGGGAACCTCCAAATGCTATAGGGAAAACTGATCTGCCAACCTGAAAAGTACCTGGGATGAGTTCGTGTTCTCTAAAACCAAAGAATGAATTTTAGGAACAAAGGGACGTAATAAACAGAACATATTTATTGAGGGAAAGAAAGTTCCTATCAGAGATAAAGGCAGGAAGGAGATCCAGAGTGGGTGTCCCCAAGAAAGCTGTCTCTTCCAGGCACTTTTATAGAGGAAAATCACGTGGTGAGGTGGGTCTAAGGTTGTGGAGAAGACATGGGAACTCACATAGACATAGGTGGGTATGAGGTGGAACAAAACTGTGGTCAACCAATAGGATTATAAGCACCATTGCTCAGGTAAAATAGATTAATATTGAGATCCAACAGGAAGACAAGTCATGTAGCAAGCAGGCAAGAATACCACAGCCTTTCATGAGGGCCTGGCCCTGTCTAACTGCCTGTAATATTTCTGTCTAATTTAGTTACCTACAACAATGGGGGGATCCTCTGACCTGAGACAAAGAGAGCTGAGACTTCTGTGGACTTCTGCTAGAGGCAGTTTTAATTAGATGTGAAGAACTGATTGGGGTCTCTCCTACATATGGGGGAAAGGTGAATGGAAATTGGATCCAGGACTGGGTTGGAGGAGACGAGGAAGTAGTCATTGGGAAGATAAGCTGTTGTTTTAAGAGCTTCCACCATGTTAGATTGTTGTAGGTAGCTGAATTATATAGGAAATATTATAAGTATTAGGCAGGGCCAGGTCCTCAAAGACGACATGGAAAACAAGGTGACTTTACAACTAGAGACAAACACTCCTCTGCCGTGAGCCAGATCTCAGGACAAAAGTAAACAAAAGCAACTAGTTACTTCCTTAAGGATGGCTATCAGGGACTGATAAGCTAAATAAGTATCAGTCACCTTGAAAGAGCCTGGAAAGAGTTAAGTGCCCAAGCCCAACAGGTGGTATTCTTGCCTGCTTGCTTCCTGACTTGCTTTCCTGTTGGATCTATTTTAGCTGATCAATGGTGCTTGTAACCCTATTGGTTAACCACAGTTTTGTCCCATCTTATGCCCACCCACACGAGTTCCCCTGTCTTCTCCACCACCTTACCACCGCCTCACAACGTGGTTTTCATAAAGAGATAGCTTCTCGGGGACAACCCACTTGGGCTCCTCCTCCTGTTCCTCTCTTAAACAGGAGCTTTCTTTCCTCTAATAAATCTGTTCTCATGACCTCTATCTGTTCCTAAAATTCATTCTTCAGTTTTAGAGAACACGAACTTGTCTCAGGTAGTTTTCAGGTTGGGGATCATTTTTCCCCCTATATCATTTTGGAGGTCATCCACCCAGGATCAGGTTTTTTTATTTTTATTTTTTTCTTGTTTCAGAACCTTTGTTTGTTTATTCACTCATTTTTATGGCTGGCTCAGCCTGCCCCGAGGGCAGGGCTGGCGCAGCATGTGGTGCCGGGGATCAAACTGAGGTCCCTGAAGCTGCCCAAGCTTTCCCAAGCAGGGGCTTTAGACCACTGAGCCATCCCGCCAGGCCCAGTTTTTTCTTTTTTCCTGTATCAAGATGAGCACCATAAAAATTTAGCAATTCATACTGATACAGGGGAATGAAATTCCCAACCTGAAAGATACCTGGGTTGAGCTCTCGTTCCCTAAAACTGAAGAATGAATTTTAGGAACAATGGAGGTTTAGAGCAGAATATATTTATTGGGATCCCAGGCACCACATATGCCACCACGACCCCACCCCTGGGTGTGCTGAGTGAAGACCAAGTCCGAGCGTGGTGACACTCACCTGTAATCCCAGCCCTGGAGAGGATCAATATGAGGCTGAGCTGTGTAGTGAGACCCTGTACCAAATATAACAACAATAACAAACCTATAAAAAAGAGTATATTGCCGGGCGTGGTGGCGCATGCCTGTAATCTCAGCACTCAGGAGGCTGAGGCAGGAGGATTGGTGAAAGTTCGAGACCAGCCTGGGCTACAAAACTGAGCTCAAGGCCAGCCTGAACTGTACAGCGAGACCCTGTCTCAAAAAAGACAAAAAAAAAAAAAAAAAAAAGAGTATGTTTTCTGAGGGGAAAAAAGCTTCTGTGCTAGATAGGGATAGAAGTGGGGACCCAAGTAGGTTGCCCAGGATAGAGTAAAACCATGCAGTGAGGAGGGTCTAAGGTGGCGAACGCGGGAACTCCCTTAGATGGGCATGAGGTGGAACAAAAACTGTGGTCAATCAATCAATAAGGTTATAAGCACCACACTTGGGAGGCTGAGGCAGGAGGATCGGATGAGAGTTCGAGACCAGCTTGGGCTACAAAAGTGAGCTCAAGGCCAGCCTGAACTGCATAGCGAGACCTTGTCTCAAAAGACAAAAAAGAAAAGAAAAAAAAAAAAAAAAGAAAAAAAGAAAAGCACCATTACTCAGGTAAAATTGATTCAATCCAGACCCAACTGGGGAAGCAAGTCACGTAGCAAACGTAGCAAGCAAGCCAGCATGAACACAGAACAGGAGTTTATGTGGTAGCTAGGAGCAGCTGGATTGGTGACTCTGCCTGATTTCCTCAAGGCCATGATCAGTGCGGGATGGTTATCTTTAGGGAGGGTCCAGCCCACAGTGGGAGCACAGGTCTTTCTCACAGTTGTAGGTATCTGGTCTTCCATGCTGTCTCCTTGAAGGCCTGGCCCTGTCTGACATCCTATAACATTTCTACCTAATTTAGCTGCCTACAACACTAGGGCCAGAACCTGTCAGTTAAGCCTGTATTTTCATGGCAAATGCTTTGAGATTTTATACATAAGAAATCATGTTTGCTTCTTATGTTGTCTTTTTTTTAATTTTTATTTTTTTTATTTTTTTGTCTTTTTGAGGCAGGGTCTCGCTATGCAGTTCAGGCTGGCCTTGAGCTCACTTTTGTAGCCCAGGCTAGTCTCAAACTCGCACCAATCCTCCTGCCTCAGCCTCCCAAGTTCTGGGATTACAGGCGTGTGCCACCACGCCTGGCTCTTATGTTGTCTTTGAATAAAGACAATTTTACTTCTTTCCAGTCCCTGCGTCTTCGGGTGTTTCCTTACCTTAGCACGTTTGCGAAGACCTGGTGCGGGGTTGGCATGGTGAAGCATGTAGACAGCCTTGTGCCTGACCTGCGGGAGGACACGTTGAACCTCTCACTGTTGAAAATGAGGTTAAATTGGGCATGGTGGAGCTTACCTACAGTCCTAGGTACTTGGGAGGCTGAGGCAGGAGACCACTGGAGCTCAGGAGTTACAGAGCAACCTGGGCTAACAAAACAAGACCCAAATTGTAAATAAATAAATAAATAAATAAGCAAGCAAAGGGGCTGGAGAAATAGCTCAGTAGAATAAGCATTTGGCTGGCAACCACAAGGTTCCAGCCTTGGTTCAATCCCTGGTTCTGGAAAAAAAAAAAAAGGAGCTAGTTTAAAATTGAGAGCAAATGCAACATTCTTAGAGCTGGGCATGGTGGCACACACCTGTAATCCCAGCACTTGGGAGGCTAAGGCAGGAGGATTGGTGTAAGTGTGAATTCAAGACCAGTTTGGGCTACAAAAGTGAGCTCAAGGCCAGCCTGAACTGCATAGTGAGATGCTGTCTCAAAAAAACAAAAACAAAAACAAAAACAAAAACAAAAAAACAAAAACAAAACAAGCTGATAAGTAAAGCATTTATTAGCTGTAGGGTTTTGTTGTTAACGGTGCCCCTTATGGAGTTGAAGAAATTGCCTTTTTAAAAAATTCATTTTATTTATTTATTTTTGTATTATCGCCAGCTCAGCCTGCCCTGAGGGGTGGGGCTGGCGCAGCATGTGGTGCCGGGGATGGAACGATGGTCCCTGCGGTTGTCTAAGCTTTCTTAAATAGGCGCTTTAGACCGCTGAACCATCTTGCTGGCCCAAGAAATTGCCTTTTCTTCCCTCCGAAATTGCTGAAAGTTTTTATTGTAAACAAATATAGAACTTTAAAAACCATTTTCTGCATATATAGGATGATAATAATACGGCTTTTCTTCTTTAGTCTGCTGCTGTGGTGAATTGCATTATTTTCAAATGGGAAATAGCTTTTGAGGCCTGGGATGAATTCCTTTGGGTTTTGATGCATTTTCTGTATCCCTGGCTTTGACTGGCTACTGTCTTGCTGAAGATTTTTTTCCCATTATGTTCCTGTGGGATGCTTGCCCATAGATTTCTCTTCTTCTATGTGGCTACCTGGCCTGTGTCTCAGGGTAATTAAAGCTAGACTCTTCCTCAGATATCAGTGTCTCTTTTCTTTTATATTCTGTCAGAATTTGTGAAAATTGGTTTTATTTCTTCCTTTCACACTTGCTAGAATTGGAATATATGAAGATATCTGGGTATGGTGTTCTCTTTGTTGAGATTTTTTTTTTTTTTTTTTTTTTTTTTTTTTTTTTTTTTTTTTTTTTTTTTTTTTTTGTGGATGTGGTGATTAAACTCAGGCTCCTGTACTTGCCAGGCAAGCACTTATTCTACTGAGCTAGCTTGTTGGGAGGCATTTGAAAGCATAAGTTCAATTTTATTTATTTATTTATTTTTGTCTTTTTGAGACAGGATCTCGCTATGCAGTTCAGGATGGCCTTGACCTCACTTTTGTAGCCCAGACTGGTCTTGAACTTGCACTGATCCTCCTGCCTCAGCCTCCCAAGTGCTAGGATCACAGGTGTGTGCCACCACACCTGGCTTGTAAATTCAATTTTAAAGTTATGGTGCAAATGTGGTTATTTAAGTCTTTCTCTCTCTCTTTTTTTTTTTTTTTTTTTTGAGACAGGGACTCTGCACAATTCAGGCTGGCCTTCAATGCTCCATGCCATCCTACTGCTTCAGCCTCAAGTTCGGTTCCTGGTACCAAAATAATAACAGCAGCAGCCGCATCAACAATACCAATGACAGAGCCAGGATAAATGGGGGCACAAGTCTCACGCTTCCCTTCTTCTATGCGGGGCCACAGTCCTGGCCCTGTTGTTTGCTCTGTGATGCCTTCTGGCTGATGCTTTCTACATTTTGCCAAGCCCTGTTGCAGCAGGAATCTCAGTGAAAAACGGACCTCTCTCCTAAGATCCCCAACTGGATGTCCTGGATCTCTCAGGCTCGGCCTGCTTCTGCAGTAATCAAGGGAACAGCAGGAACAGGGAGGTCGCTGCCCCTGTTATTCTGCCTGTGTCACTGGGGCCAAGTCCTGCGTGTCCCTCATGCTCCAGGAGTGCTCCTCAGGCCCTGGGAAGTGCTCAGGTCTGGCTGCCACTGAAACAAGCAGCTGTGTCCTTACTAACTTGATGGCTATGGACAAATTGTTCACCTCCTGTGTTTCTATTTCTCTGTACTACAGACAGGGTTAGCAGCGGCCTGCTGGGCTTGCAGGAATATTGTGAGATGAGAAGTGTGGTACGGGAAAATCTGAAAAGCTGCTGTGACCTAGCCATTCTTACTAACATTTCGCCCCATTGCCCAGACAGAGCTCTGCACTGGGGCAGTGCTGGGGTACCCAGAGCTGGGAGACCTGAACTGGTAAGTCTCCCTGTTCCCGTCTGTAATTTGAGGGCATTTATCAATCAAACTGCACTTAATTAGACACAGCACATACAAGGGAGTCGGAACAGTGCATCCAGGGAGAGTCCCGCCCTGCGATGGTCCAGGCAGCTGCCAATCTAGATCTCTGAAGAAGGCGAAGTGAACCCTGTGGACTGCACCTGGGTGGTGAAGGTGTAGATTTTTTAATGCCTTGTACAGCAAAAGGACGAGGGAAAGATGTGGTTGCTGGCATTGTTTTCCTGGGCAGGACAAATGCTCTGTGGTTGTCACTGTGCCTAGACATAGCTCCAGAGCTGACAGATATTTAAGATAAAAATGAAAGAGAGAGAAGGCTGGGTGTGGTGGTGCACACCTGTAGTCCCAGCACTTGGGAGGCTGAGGCAGGAGGATTGATGCAAGTTTGAGACCAACCTGGGCTACAAAAGTGAGCTCAAGGCCAGCCTGAATTGTATAGTGAGACAAAGAGAGAGAGAGAGAGAGAGAGAGAGAGAAAGAGAAAGAGTGTCAGTGAAATGGCTCAGCAGTCTAAAGCACCTGCTTAGGAAAGCTTAGGCAACCACAGGGACTGCGGTTGGATCCCTAGCACCACATACTGTACCAGCCCCACCTCTAGGGCAGGCTGAGCCAGCCATTATATATATATATATATATATATATATATATATATATATATAGATAGATATATAGATATATAGATATATATGTATTATGAAAAGAAAGAAAAACAGAGGGAGAGACAGACAGAGACAGACAGACAGACACAGAATGAGCAACAGTCACACTGAAATGGCAGTCAGATGTCGACCTGGAAGCAGGCCAGCCCTCACACCAGTGTCTTATTTTCCTGAAGATCTAATAGCAGGATCTTCTTTTTTTGTCTTTTTGAGACAGGGTCTCACTGGACAGTCAGGCTGGCCTTGAGCTCAGTTTTGTAGCCCAGGCTGGTCTCGAACTCTCACCGATCCTCCTGCCTCAGCCTCCCGAGTGCTGCTGGGATTACAGGCATGCGCCACCACGCCCGGCTAGCAGGATCTTCTACCATCCCACAATTACAAGGTTATCTACAATTTTCCAGATTATTTTTTCTATTTAAATTATTTGGACCTGGGATATAGCTCAGCACCTTAAGTGCCTTCCTGGCAAGCACAAGGTCCTGAGTTTGATCCCTGGTACCACAAAAACAAAAAACAAAAAGAGTTAATTTTTTGGGCTGAGGAGATAGCTCAGCGGTCTGAGTACCTGCCTGGCAAGTGCAAACCCAGGCCCTTCATGCCATGCCAGCCCTGGACCGCTGGGTGTGCTGTGCCAGCCCTGGAACTGGGTATAGTGGTGTGTGCCTATAATCTCAGTGCTGGTCGAACAGATCAATAAAGGAACTCCCAGAAGTCTTCGGGTGCTGAATCTTGAACAGCTCTGTTATTTTCCAGGAAATATCTTTCCGAGCAATCCGGTGGAGTGTCTGAGCGTGCGCCACCACGCCCGGCCTGAACGTGGACTTTTCTATATCACCCGTTTCCAGACCATTCTCCTCAGCGGTGGGGAGGCTGACACAGGAGGATCACTGAGTTTGAGCTGTGCAGAGAGACCCTGTGCCAAATAAATAAGTAAATAAATAGATTAAAAATATTTAAGTTACTTACTTTTCACTATAACCCTGTGAGATAGCGGTAGAAAGGCTGGGAAAGACGCAGGACCCAAGGAGACCTCCTGGCCCCTGATCCAGTGTACACTCTCTCTGGGAGGAACGAGGGAAAGAGAAGTCCTTATTGTGGGGCAGGACTCATCTCTAATACCAAGTGGTCTAAGCCGGAGCGCAGCAGCAGTGGTGCTGTTTGTACTTGCTTTGCAAATATTTACTGATTTCCTAATAAGGGATAGTCCCTGAGCTGGGGTGTCTGTGGGGGATCAGCTAGAGAGCTGGTGCTCTAGCATTCCCTGGTCTACTGGGGGAAGCCTCACAGGACAGGGTGAGGCAGGAGGGCACCAGAACCTGCCCAGGGTCTCATCTAGCGGGTCATGGAGGAGCTAAGGGCAGAGGTGGAGGTTGACAGGTAAATGAATCAGGGCACAGTATCTGAGGCGGAAGGACATAGTAACAGACAGTCCCAGAGTTTGTCCCCTACCAAAGTCCTAAGGGCGCAAGGGTGTTTTGGGCACAGTGTGTAGGGATGCATTTATTGCTGGAGGGGAGATGCAGCCAGAAGCAGGATTGCTTGGAATGCGTGAGTGCGTGCCTGTGCATGTGTGTGTGTGTGCGCGCACACACACACACACACACGCTGAGGACTAGATCCAGGATCTCACCCTACCAAGTCCTGTGGGTTTGTCTTTCTATCGCTCCTCTTCTCCTGTTCCCTTCAAAGTTTCACCAGGTCCCACGGGACCATTGTTGTGTTACCTCTGTCCTCAGCACTCGAGAGCGCTGCCCGGGTGCTCAACAGATACAATACGAGGGCCTGAGTTCAATCCCCGGTCAGACACACACACACACACACACACACACACACACACACACACACACACGCTCACAAGGCTCTCCCAGGAGATCTGGGCGCTGAGTCTCCAAAGGTTCTGCGCTCTGTTATGTTCCAGGAAACGTCTTTCCATGCAGACCGATTGAGCTTCTGAATGCAGAGACTTTTCTATACCACCCAGTTCCTGGACAAGCAGTGGGCCACGGTCAGAGGCTCTCTGAGAATCCTCGCACCTGCTGGAGAGCCCTATAAGCCTATAAATCATTAACTTAGGAGGCCCCTTCCTCTGAAGGAGCACGGACATGTAAAGAAGGAGGGGACCACACAGGAGCCGGGCTGATGATGGCTCCACAGCCTGTCCCGCACAGCCGAGAGTGTCCTTAGCGTCCCACGGCGGAGCCTAAGGGAACGCACAGGCTGGGGTAAGCCAGGGTGGGGACGGATGGGACCCCAATTTGCCATTTTCCTTAGGTATCAGAGTGAGACAAGATTCAGGTAGCTCTGTTCCCTCCTTTGCGCCCTAAAAGCCGGCTTAGTGAAGTTGCAGTTAGAATGCTGGAAGGGATCAGAGTGTTTGAAAGCAATTTCCAGGAAGGGAAAGTTTTGGTCAGGTGAGAAGATGGCTCAGAACAATCCTGCCTTCTACATATGAGCATTCCTGCATTAGGGTCGCCTATCCCGAGGCTTCAGTTTCTTGCACTTTGCTTTTTTTTGTCTTTTTTGAGACAGGGTCTCGGTATGCAGTTGAGGCTGGCCTTGAGCTCACTTTTGTAGCTCAGGCTGGTCTCGAACTTGCACCAATCCTCCTGCCTCAGCCTTCTGAGTGCTGGGATTACAGGCGTGAGCCACCACATCCGGCACACTTTGCTTTGTTTTAAAAATTTTTTTTGGGGGGGGAGGGGGGACCAGGGGTTGAACTCAAGTCCTTGTGCTTGCCAGGTAAGCACTTATTCTACTGAGCTATCTTCCCAGCCCCTGTCTTAACCAGCCTCTGTTTTAAAACTTTGTTTCGCTGCGAATACGGGTGTTATACACAGCAGTCTACGCGCAGGCTCCCGTATTGTGCCGCTGTGCACGGCGTAGGCAAGGAGCCGACAGCCTGTCTGCCTGTTCTGTCCACAGTGCGTTGGGGTCTGGGGTCCTCTCAGCTCTCTTTTCTCTGTCCTTTTGTGCTGCCCGGTGCTGTGAGGACTCCTCTGGGGAAAGGGAGCAATGACAGCTTGACCCTTCCTCTATTTTTATTTTTTGAAAGAGGGTCTCACATTTAGTTCAGGTTGGTTTTGGAACTGGTGGTGGACTTCCTGCCCCAGCCCTCCAAGCGCTGGGACATCACAGCCAGTAGCAACGTTCTTTTGAGGGTGTAAACAGGGCCATTTTTGTTTCTTTGTTTCAAGGCAAGGATTTGCTGTGTAGCCCAGGCTGGCCTTGAACTCGCAGTGATCTTCTTGCCTCAGCCTTCCAAGCAACAGGGCCATTTTTACCCCAGTCCCAGATCCCTGGAAATCCCACCGTTCATTGCAACTCCTGTCTTTCATCTCTCTTCTCCTGTTGTCCCCTCCTTAAGGCTGAACAATGAGAAACTGAATTCCACCTTTCATTATTTGCTATATTAAATTATGCATCTTATCAATTTTTGTTCTCTTTCATTTTGTTCTGAGACAAGGTCCCATGCTATAGTTCGGCCGGCCTTGAACTCTTAAGTGATCCTTCTGCTGTCAGCCTCCCAAAGTGCTGGAATTACAGGTATGCACCACCATGCCCAGCCCCATTTTTAAATAAATCAACTCTTTAAAAGAATTGCTACTTGCCGGGCGTGGTGGCGCACGCCTGTAATCCCAGCACTCGGGAGGCCGAGGCAGGAGGATCGGTGCGAGTTCGAGACCAGCTTGGGCTACAAAAGTGAGCTCAAGGCCAGCCTCAACTGCATAGTGAGACCCTGTCTCAAAAAAGACAAAAAAAATAAAAAAAATAAAAAAAAAATAAAAGAATTGCTACTTGATAGCAATTCAGGCTGGCCTTGAGCTCACTTTGTAGTCCAGACTGGTCTTGAACTCACAGAGCACTCACTGATCCTCCTGCCTCAGCCTCCCAAGTGCTGGAATTATAGGCATGCGCCACCACAGCCTGGCTTCCCAGGCTGGTCTTGAACTCCCAAAGATCTTCCTGCTTCAGCCTCCCAAGTGCTGGGATTACAGGCGTGAGCCACCACACCTGGCTCTAGCCCTTTATTTTTGATTATTACAGGGTCTCACTACACAGCTCATAGTAATCTTCCCAGTTTGTTTGTTTGTTTGTTTATTTATTTATTTATTTATTGTGGAACCAAGGATTGAACTCAGGTCCTTAAGCTTGCCAGGCAAGCGCTTATTCTACTGAGCTATCTCCCCAGCCCTCTGGCCCTTTATTTTTAAATTAATTTATTTTTGGTTTTGTGAGACTGGGTCTCACACTGTAGTTCAGGCTAGCTTCAAACTTTCAGATCCTCCTGCCTGTCTCCTGAGTGCTGGGATTACAGGCATGGCCCCCTTAAGGCTTTTACTTTTGCATTTTCAGCCAGTAGGTGGCCCTAAGATGTCTCATCACACCCACAGGACAGAATGATCTATCTTTCAGTCCTGGTTCTGCTTGTTTTCCAGATGAGAACAGAAGATGGACAAAGCCAGTGGAAGAAGGGCTGCTCTCTCCAGAGCAGAGCAGGGCATACAGAACCTGGGCCTGGAGCTCTCGGTAACTCACCAGGGTTCTGTCCACTGGTGCGGCTGCCCTTGTGGCCTGCCGCAGGTCTCTGCCTGCTAGTGTCCCCTGCTGCCTGTGGCAGGGCTTTGTGACTGAGCCTATTCTACCTGTGCTCACAGGAAGAAGGAGAAAACTCCGAGGGAGCCAAGAACATCCCAGCTCGAGGACCTCCACAGAGGTACAGGTGCCCTCAGGCCAGGTCCAGCAAAGCCTGGGGGGCCGAATGAGAGCTCCCACTTACCTCGCATCTTGCTTGAAGATAAGACTGCAGCACCCCATGTGTAATGTGTTATGTGTGTCAGTGGGCGAGATAGGGATCCCAACACTGGGGTGGGGGGTGAGGCAGAAGGATGATGAGTTTGAACACAGCCTGAAGTCTATAGTGACTTCACAGCAGCCTAGAGTACACAGAAACATGCTGTCTCAAAATACCAAAACAGGGCCAGGGATATGGCACCGCGGGCACAGTGCCTGCCCTCAAAGTGGAAAGTTCTGAGTTCGATTCCTGGTACCAAAGAAAAAGAAAAAAAATCAAAACAAAACTAGCTATAAATAACTTCCCCTAAACAAGCAAAACCCTGTGCCATGGACAAGCTCACTAGTGTTGGAAAGATTGATAGCAGCAAAGATAAAAATACTGTGATGTTCCTTTAGGTCCCACATTGAACTTGAGTTGGAAGAGGCAAGTCTGGTCTCAAAATGAAGGGCCAGGATCCAAAGGAACCAGAGCAGTTGAGGAAGCTGATGGTGGTTGGAGTTTTGAAACTACCAATGATAGGTTAAGAGAACACTTTGAGAAATGGGGCACACTCAAACAACGTGCTCCAGAGGCTCTGGTTTTGTGACTTATTCTTGTGTTGAAGAGGTGGATATAGCAGTGTATGCTCGGCCACACAAAGTTGATGGGTGTGTAGCGGAACCAAAGAGAGCTGTTTCTAGAGAAGATTCAGTAAAGCCTGGTGTTCCTCTAACAGTGAAGAAAATTTTTGCTGGTGGTATTAAAGAAGATACAGAAGAATATAATTTGAGAGACTACTTTGAAAAGTATGGCAAAATCGAAACCGTAGAAGTTATGGAAGACAGGCAGAGTGGGAAAAAGAGAGATTTGCTTTTGTAACTTTTGACAATCATGACACAGTTGATAAAATTATGCTTCAGAAATACCATACCACTAATGGGCATAATTGTGAAGTGAAAAAGGCCCTTTCTAAACAACAGATGCAGTCTGCTGGATCAGAGAACCTGTGGAGGTGGATCTGGCAATTTTAATGGGTTGTAGAGGAAACTTTGGAGATAGCGGAGGGAATTTTGGCCAAGGTGGAAACTTTGGTAGAAGAGGAGGTTACGGTGGTGGAGGAGGTGGCAGCAGTGGTAGTTATGGAGGAGGTGATGGTGGAAACTACGGTGGTGGTCCTGGTTACAGTAGTAGAAGAAGTGGTGGTGAACCAGGATATGGAAACCAAGGTGGTGGATACGGTGGTGGTGGAGGAGGATATGATGGTTACAATGAAGGAGGAAATTTTATTGATGATAACTATGCTGGTGGTGGGAACTATAACGATTTTGGAAACTACAGTGGACAGCTGAAGTCAAATTATGGACCCATGAAGGGGAGCAGTTTTGACGGAAGAAGCTCTGGCAGTCCTGATGGTGGTGGTTGTGGATCTGGTGGTGGAAGTGGTGGATATGGTAGCAGAAGGTTTTCTTTACTTTATTTTTTATTTATTTTTTTTTTCAGAAGGTTTTAAAAAACAGAAAAGGGCTATAGTTCTTGGCAGGAGAGTGAGAAATTGCCAGGAAAGCTGCACGTTACCTTGAGACAGTCGTCCCAAATGCATCAGAGGAACTGTAAAAAATCTGGCCCAGAAGGCACGATGATCCATAGTCAGAAAAGTTACTGCAACTTCCATAGGAAACTCTGCTGGTACAGGAATGTCCTAGCCACAGCTTGCAAAAAGTGCAGCTGTTGACTAAATGCAGTGTAGCATCAATTAGACCTATATTCCTGAGGTCTTTTATCTGTTGGCAGCTTTGTCTCTTTCTTTGTTTTCATTATATCAGGTATATTGCCCTGTAAATTGTGGTAGTGGTACCAGGAGTAAAATATTAAGGAATTTTTAACTTAAAAAAAAATACTATGGTTAGCCGGGCGTGGTGGCTCACGCCTGTAATCCCAGCACTTGGGAGGCTGAGGCAGGAGGATCGTTGTGAGTTCGAGACCAGCCTGAGCTACAAAAGTGAGCCCAAAGCCAGCCTGAACTGCACAGTGAGACCCTGTCTCAAAAAAAAAAAAAAAAAAATACTATGGCTGACAATTTACTGAGTCCTCACTATTGTGCAATGTAATTTAATTTTTCACAAGTGTGTTTTTGAGTTAAATATATATCTTTAAATTTAACAACAGAAACTTAGAAATTAACTTTCCCATGTCAGTTTTTTAATACTGTATGTATGTATGCATGCATACATGCATATATGTATGTATATATGTTATGGCTGGCTCAGCCTGCCCTAGGGGTGGGGCTGGCGCAGCATGTGGTGCTGGGGTTTGAACCTCGGTCTCTGAGGTTGCCTAAGCTTGCCTAAGCAGGCACTTTAGATCGCTGAGCTATCTTGCCAGCCCCCCCCCATGTCAATTTTTGAAAGAGACTTTCTTAAATACTTTTATTTAGAAATGGGAGGAAAAGACAATCAAGAGAGAAAAGACAGAAGGACTTTCTACAAAGGATGATGAAGAGTTGGGAGGTGGATGTGGAGATCTCTCTTGGAAGTCAACAGAGGGTCTCATGGGTAAAAGCTGGGCTGGGATGTGGTGCAGTGGGAGAGCACTTCCCAGGAGGTGTAGGCCCCTGGGCTCAAGCTCAGTTCTGCACAAAAAGAAAGGAAAGGAAAAAAACAGAGAAAGGAGAAAGGCAGGCAGGCAGGCAGGAAGGAAAGAAAGAAGGAAGGAAGGAAAGAAGGAAGGAAAAAAGAGAGAAAGAATCTGCAGTATAAAGTAAACAGTGCTTGAGGCTGGGGGAGATAGCTCTGTGGCACAAGCGCCTGACTGCCAAGTGCAAGGTTGTGAGTTTGAACCCCAGTCTCGTGAAAGAAAGAAAGAAAGAAAGAAAGAAAGAAAGAAAGAAAGAAAGTAAACAGTGCTCATAGAAAGAGTGAGAGAATCTTTGCATTTGATCATGGATCTAGCCTCAGACATAATGTGAAAAACTTTTTTGGTAAACAGGCCAGCTGGAAGCCATGTTCTATGTGTGCAAAGGGGCCTGGGGATTTTATAAAAGGATATAGATGTCACACACAAGGAAAAGCTGAGAATATTGGAAGGTTTATAAAGAGGACGTGTGTATAACACAGAGCTGCTCTCCCAAACACTTTATAGTAATTATTCTCTCTCTCTCTCTCTCTCTCTCTCTCTCTCTCTCTCTCTCTCTCTCTTGTCTTTTTGAGATAGGGTCTCACTATGCAGTTCAGGCTGCCCTTGAGCTCACTTTTGTAGCCCAGGCTGGTCTCAAACTCACACGTCCACCTCTTCAATGATATTCTATCTGTTACTACAGAGCAGTGGTCTTCTCTGCTGTGGAAGTGTGTTTGGATTTCACAAGCATGGCTCTCTGGGTCCTTTTCTCTCCTAGCTTCCAGGTTCTGGCCTGGTCCCTCTAGAATTTAGCCTTTTGTTGGCCTCTAGAGGCAGCTTGAACGGGTGGAGCTGGGTTTTAAATCCCAACTCAGTCCCCTGTTGGTAGGCTGGTTTCCTTGCTTCTAAACTTGCAATACTATTTACTGGGGAGATGGCAGAGGAGACATTGAGGTCCCTGGTAACAGTATCTGGTTTTTGAGTTCATGGGCAGACTTCGTGAATAAGCCCATTTGTGCTCAGACTTTGTCTCCTGAGGTTACTTTGTATTGGATCACTCTCCTGAAAACACAATAGTCACCTCTTTGCTGTCATTTTTTTTTTTTTTTTTGTGTGTGTGTATATATGTGTGCCATGAAGTGTCAGCTATCCCTCCACACCCCTCCTCTTTAGAACCACCTGTCTTTCTGGCTTCCTCAGCTTCCCAGCTGCTCCTAAGTAGCCTGCCTCTCCTGCTTGTCCTATTTGATGGCTCTTCTGACTTCCTGGTTGGTGGGGACAAATGACTTCAGTTCTGGGGCAGGAGCACTGGAAAGCTGTCTAGCATCCCTGCTATGGGCCAGTCGAGTCCCAAGTGAAGAGTTCTGGGCGGTCCACCCTGCCTGGGCTCCTCATCCGTATCTAAAGCTACCCTGAGCAGCTGAAGCAGCGGGAGCTCTGTAGCCCTCAGATTCATGCATTGAAGTCAACGCATGATGTGTAAATAGGGACAAAGCGTGTCGCCACAACAAGTCCACACTGGGTGGAGGTCATATCCTGAAAATGAGGAGAAAGTTGGGTTGGCCTGAAAGGCGCATGGGAGGTGGAGTCAGGAGACGCCTCCCTGCCTGTCAGAGCCACTGCGGCCTGGAACTCCGAGACATAAGTATTCTGGAAGGAGGAAGAGCAGGGTGGGTTGGATGGCCTGCTGGAAGCGCCATCCTGAGGGGCTGCCTGTCTGTGTGGGGGACCTCTGTCTTGGGGCTCCACGGTGGTGTGAGGAGGAGCTGGCGCCTGCTGTCTCCTGAAATGTGCGCATCAAGCGGAGCTGTGGGTGTTGCTCAGAGGGGAGCTCTTTCCGAGGCAGCAGCCACCATCCTCACTCATCAGGGAAGGCCCTTGCTGTCCCCTGGTTCAGGGTCCCTGCCTGGGCCTGGGCTCTCAGAACTGGCTGTTCTCGGCACAGAGCCCTGGCCTAATTTCAGCCAGCTGGCTGCCACCTAGCAGGCCTTGCCCCTGCGTTCTCTTGCTACTGGGCCCAGTTGGGTTTTCTATCTTGCTTCTGAACATCTTCTTGCTTTTTTTTTTTTTTTTTTTTTTTTTTGAGACAGGGTCTCACTGTGCAGTTCAGGCTGGCTTTGAGCTCACTTTTGTAGCCAAGGCTGGCCTCGAACTCACAATGATCCTCCTGCCTCAGCCTCCCAAGTGCTGGGATTACAGGCGTGAGCCACCACACCTGGCTGCTTGCTTCTGAAGCTCTGCTGTTTCTGCATTCCCCAGCCCACACACGCCACCACTCAGCTCCTTCTGCAAGATCCCGGATGCAGTTCCTGCTGATAGATTCCTTTTATGCCATCATCAAAATAAAACCTTTCCTCCCTTTCAAATGGTCCTCTTGGCCTCATGCATGCTGCTACCTGGTCCTGGCTTGACTCAGTTTTTTCTTTTAGTTTTTGTTCCAAGCTACAGCAGGAAAGACTCGCCCAGGACCGTGCTGCCCATGGTCACTGGAGGTGGATGCTCTCAAGGCCGCCCCAAGCTTTCCACTGTAACTGCCCAGTGCCTGTCACCCCCAAGGGCTCCTTGGCCCTCAGCTGGGAGAGTTTGTGCATCCTGTAGATAGGATCCTGAGATCATGCTCTTACTGGCTTATGGTTTAGGCCTAGATGTCTCCCAACGCCTTGTGCAGACAGAAGCAGGCTTCTTCAGAGGTGGCTGGATCTTGAGTGTGTAACCCTGGGCTTGATTCATAGTGTAGTACTAAGTTCAAGGGCACTGAGATTAAGGGCAAGAGTGCTACCCACCCGAAGAAGCTGGGAGAATCTCTAAAGGCAGAAAGACACTGTTGAGGTCCCTTGTTGCTTCTGCTACCTTCTACCTGCCGTGAACTGCTGCCCTTCTGCCATGTGCTACCCTGCCTTGGAGCCAGACAGTTATGGTCTGAACCCTCCGTGAACTGTAAGCCCAATAATCCCTCCCGCCTTTAATTTTTTTTTTGTACAGTGAATTGAACTCAGGACCTTGCACTTGCCAGGCAGGTGCTGTGCCACTTGAACTATTTCCCTGGCCCTCTCCTTTAACTTCAGATGTTGGGTATTTTGTCTCAGCAGCAAAGAAAGTGATGAAGGGCTAGAGAGATGGTTCAGCTATCTAAAGCACCTGCTCAGCCGGGCGTCGTGGCGCACGCCTGTAATCCCAGCACTCGGGAGGCTGAGGCAGGAGGATCGATGCAAGTTCGAGACCAGCCTGGGCTACAAAAGTGAGCTTAAGGCCAGCCTGAACTGCATAGTGAGACCCTGTCTCAAAAAGACAAAAAAAAAAAGACAAAAAAAAAGCACCTGCTTAGGAAACTTTAGTTAGCTGCAGGGACCGTGGTTTGATCCCCAGCACCATGTGCTGCGCCAGCCCCACCCCCAGGGCAGGCGGAGGTGGCCATTAAAAAAAAAAAAAGTCATGAAGACACATACATACCTTGCTGCTAGGCCTGACTAAAGTCACATTCAGCTAGTCCCATGGGTACAGGCAGCAAGCGTGTACGGGACAGGTATTAGACAATCTCCACACGTACTCTTCTTGGGAGATACATAGTTCCCATCAGGCTATGGGTAAGGTCCCAGAACTCAGCATCTGTCAGATTTCTTTTCAGTTTGGCTTCCTAATATTGCACAGACACTGAAGTTCAAACTGTACATGACAAGAGGTGAAGAAAAGCTTGGTAGTATTAGCAAGACCCTGCCCCATGCCGGATACCAGGACTGTGCTTCAGTGTGTTGCTTCTCAGTTGCTTCAGTTGCTTCTAAAGGGTGACAAAGCTTGCTTTCTCTTCCTCCCTTGGAATATCTCTTATTTATGAATTTCATTTTTCAATCAGAGACCCAGTTCCATGCTGATATTGTAAGATCACGCCATTCATAGCTCTTACAGAAATTAATAGACCTTATCTCAATTACTGTTCTCTTGTTGGTGAGACAAATACCTGAGACCCAAAATGAAGGACAGAAAGGTTTACTCAGCTCACAGGTACTGGAGGCTTCAGCCTATACCGGACTGGCTTCAAGGCAGAGTGGCACAGGGCAGAGGGCATCAGTTCATGTGGCTGTAGAGAGCAAGGGAGCCAAGGGAGGAGGAGCAGCAACAATGGCAACAGAGAGAGGTCTGTCTCTCTGACTCTCTTATTTTACATTCAGGCTCTCCACCTCAGGCTGGGTGTAGCACTCACACCCATAATCCCAGCAATACCAAGACCTATAGTCCCAGTAGGTCAGGAGTTAATCTGAAACTCTAGAAGTCCCTTGCCCATGACTGCATGAGGCTTTGGGGGGACAACTAGACACAAACCATAACAGACTTCATTGGTTTCTTTTTCTTTTTATCATTAAATCTTGTTTGTTTGTCTGGTATGAGTGATTGAACTCAGAACCTTGGGCTTGCCAGGCAGGCACTTGTACCTCTGAGCTACCTTTCTAGTCCTTCATAATTAAATCTCTTCATTAAAAAAAAACACCATAGGCCGGGCGTGGTGGTGCAGGCTTCATTGGTTTCTTTTTCTTTTTATCATTAAATCTTGTTTGTTTGTCTGGTATGAGTGATTGAACTCAGAACCTTGGGCTTGCCAGGCAGGCACTTGTACCTCTGAGCTACCTTTCTAGTCCTTCATAATTAAATCTCTTCATTAAAAAAAAAACACCATAGGCCGGGCGTGGTGGCGCACGCCTGTAATTCCAGCACTCGGGAGGCTGAGGCAGGAGGATCGGTGTGAGTTGAAGACCAGCCTGGGTTACAAAAAGTGAGCTCAGGACCAGCCTCAACTGCATAGTGAGACCCTGTCTCAAAAAGACAAAAAAAACAAACAAACAAACAAACAAAAAAAAACACCATAGGCCGGGCGTGGTGGTGCAGGCCTGTAATCCCAGCACTCGGGAAACTGAGGCAGGAGGATCAGTGTGAGCTCGAGACAGCCTGGGCTACAAAAGTGAGCTCAAGGCCAGCCTGAGCTGCATAGCAAGACCCTGTCTCAAAAAGACAAAAAAAAAAAAAAAAAAAAAAAAAAAAAAAAAAAAAAAAAAAAAAAAAAAAAAAAAAAAAAAAAAAAAAAAAAAAAAAAAAAACAAAAAAAAAAAAACCCACCATAGGCTTGTACAGGTCAATGAAAAAATGAACAATTAATTTAAAAAATTAACAATACAAAACCTACCCCATAGAATTTTTTTAAAATTTTATTTATTTTATGTTATGGCCTGCTCAGCCTTCCCTGGGGGTGGGGCTGGCACTGAGGATCAAACCACGGTCCCTGAGGTTGCCTAAACTTGTCTAAGCAGGTGCTTTAGACCACTGAGCTATCTTGCCGGTTGCCCCATAGAATTGTTTTTAAGACACAATTAAGATAATGATTAAGGATGCCTAGCATTTGTTAAGTGCTTAGTTTTTGCTTATAAATAGAACAAAACAATAGAAATGATACAGAATTTCACTAAACAAGATAGGAATGCAATAGTGGTTGTCATACTTCATATTGTTAGCTTCACATTAGTTGCTCAGATTATCAGGTATAAGCATGAAAATTCATCCAAAAAATTAAAAAGAAGAAAAACAATTTAAATATTAACTATTCTTTTAATAGTTCCTAGGAAATAGTGGGTCTGGGTCAGAGGTGACAGCAGGACTTCTTCCAGGCCTGGGATTTCCATCCATGCATGGACCCACGCATGCCTTCTTGTTTTGCAGAGCTCTTGTTCAATTGGCATTGCTTGGGTGCAACTAGATCCACCTAATGTGTCAGTTTGGGCACCACAAGACAGAGATGACAGTTAAGATAAAGGAGGGGGCTGTGCTTACAAAGATATGTGTAAGGCATAGTGGAACCCAACAAGGATGCCAAGAGAGGCTAAGGCTGGCAGCAGGGAATAGTCACAATTCCTAGGCTGAAGGATGAGATGCCAGGGAACCAGCAGTGTATTCTGGTGTCCCGCTGGGTCCCCGGGCAGAACCCAACTTGATAACCGAGAGAGAATGGGGTCCAGTGGCGCTCTCCAAGTAGATTGGGGTCCCAGAGCACAGAGAACAGTGGAGCAAAGGTCTGGCCCCTCAGAAGCCTGGGGCTGAAATCAAGTCCATTCCTGGACATGGCTTTAAATGCTGTCCTAGAGGTAACACTGCATGGAAGGCCATACGTGGTGTGCTCCTGAATTGACTTGGTGAGGCAGTGATGGAGGAAGCATTCTTGGGGCTGGTGGTGAGATCGGCTGAGAGTCTGTGCTCAGCACACACATGGTCCAGAGTTCAGTCCCTAGGGTGCGTGCACCCATACACGCATGCGCACGCTCTTACCCTTCTCTATCCTCAGCTCACCTGCATTTGATATTGAGCTCAGCCTGCCCTGGGGGTGGGGCTGGCCAGCCTGTGGTGCCGGGGATCGAATTGTGGTCTCTGCGGTTGCCTAAACTTTGCTAAGCAGGCAGGCACTTTAGACCGCTGAGCTATCACGCTGGCCCGCATCTATCTTTCTTAGAGAAGTAAGTGAGTTAGCAATTGCCAAGTTATTAGAACGAGCCTGGCACACAAAAGAACTATACAAACGTTAGCTAAGTCAAACTTAATTGCAGCATTTTCTGGGTATCCTCCAGGCCTGCCCCAGGGGATTCTTTTGTTTTTTTGCGGGACTGGGGTTTGAACTCATGACCTTGCACTTGCCAGGCAGGCACTTGTGCCACAGAGCTAACTCTGCAACCCCCACCCAGGGGATTCTTGAGGTTGGTGGTGTTTTCCTTCCTCTCTAGGCCCACTGGGCTGTTTAAGGGTGTGGGCTTGTGTGGTTTTTAGGGAGGGACAGCCACATTGCCTATGAGGAGCACTGGCTCTTCTGAATGTAGCTGCTGAGTAGTATTTGACAGGAAAGGTATCATCCCTGATCTGTCCACCAGTCATGTCCTGGGTAGGGAACTATCAAGGGTAGGTGGGCACTGGTCCAGGCTGAGTAGGACCACTGTGACCTGCAGCAGGTTTCCATCTGGACTGCCTGGTACCACTGGGAAACCACTAAGTTTCCCCCAGATGAAGAATTTTATTCACTGACCAAGTCCAGGTTGCACCTGCACCAGGTAATCTAGATTCTGCAATTTGTTACCAATGGGAGGTGGTGACGCTTGTGTTTTAATTTTGGGTTCTCACCAGGAGGCAGCTACAGACTTTCCTCAAGACAAGAAGCTTCTGTGCGAGACATGCCAGACTGTTCCGGAAGATCCTGCTGGGCCTCTTGTGTTTGGGTGAGACAATGAGGCTCTGGGGGAGTGAGAGACACAGTTACTTCGGGAATGTCACCTGTGTCATACTGATTAGTAGGTGGAAAACAATCTTACCCACAAAGTGACCCAGAGGCGGTTTGGTGGACAGATCCTAACTTCTTGCAGGCAAACCATAATCTATTGAATTGCACCTGTGGGAACAAGTAAAATTTGACAATAAAGTAGTTTTCTTTTTTCTTTTTTTTTGTCTTTTTGGGACAGGGTCTCGCTATGCAGTTCATGCTGGCCTTAAGCTCACTTTTGTAGCCCAAGCTGGTCTTGAACTCGCACCGATCTTCCTGCCTCCGCCTCCCGAGTGCTGGAATAAAGTAGTTTTCAAAGCTGCATTATTTGACAGACTTAAAATATTTCAGAGAAGACAGGCTTGTCTCTTTTTAGTGTCTTGATTTCATGCAGAGTGCAATATCCTGTAGTCTTTATGAGAGAAGCCTGCAGTATACATTATGTATTTGCTGATATAGTTGCTAATACAAAATATTTTTTAAAAGACAGCAAATCTCTGTTTAAAATAAACTGTCAATGATGTATTTTTTATATATGG
>PVJA010027522.1:0-28490 GCA_004027025.1 Myocastor coypus | reverse complement strand
AAAGAGTAAGAAAGGATCTTTTAAAAACAACCAGAATGCAGGAAAAAATAATTCATCATCTGCAAGACGATGCGAAAATGAACAACGTGAGATTAATGGGAATCAATGAGAAAGAAGGAGTCAATACAAATGATATAAAAAGAATATGGGCAGAAGTAATAGCAGAAAACTTCCCAAATTAGAAATGCCCATGGAAAACTATGATACGTTGTCTAGCACATGAGCTAGGCTATTATTAATCCTTATCTTGATGTAGGTAGCTTATATTTCTTTTGATAGCCAGCTTAATTTGGAGGATGAGAAAAAGGAACAGAGATTTCTTGTGTGTGTGTGTGTCTTTTTACAGATGGCCTCTTGATTTTAGCAACTTCCAAGTCGTCACAAATAGGACCCTGTGGTACTAATCAGGACCTAAACCTTCATGTGGCCATGTCTTTCGTGTAACTGTTTTGAAGGACAAAATGAAAAAAATCCATCTTGTTTATACAACAGGAGCTGCTGGTGGCCTTCGCTGAAGCGAGTCCTGCTCAAGTTGCCATCTTGGTTGTCACTCTGACCAAGCGTGGCCAAACTTGGGCCCAGGATGGCCAAAAAGAGTGTCCCTGTGATCAGGCCATGGTGGTTTGTCTTCCTACTTGACTTGGTCTTGATGCCAGGCTTTGCCTGTGTTTCTTATGAAAATGGCCTCTGTGCTGTCCTCGCTGTCCTTTTACCCACTTGTAGCACACATGTGCCTGCTCCTGAGGGAGGCAGGGCTCCTGCTGTCACTGACTCTCCACTGAGGCCTTGGGCCAAGTTGTGACATTCCGAGGGCAGGAGGATGACAGACCACACTGACTGACAGCTGGTCTCCCAAACTGCTCTGAAAGCTCACCGGCTCAATCCTGCCTGAACCGAACAGGTTTCCCAGGGATGGGGAAAACGAATCCCTACCCCACAGGATTCCCAGGGATTCAGGGCTAGAGTCCAGCACATTCCAGCCCTAGACAGACCTGGTCTGCCTTCCTTATTCTTTGCTTCTGCATGATTGACACTGGGGAAGGAGTCCCCAGAGGTCCAGGCCGGTGGTCACCATACATTTCTCTAAGCGTGGCTTGTCCAGCCTTGGATAATACCTTGTGGGTGACACTTTTCTTACATCCCACTCTGGGCTGGTGCTGTGTTCCTAGAGGCACTAAGCAGGGGATCTGGCCCATAAAAGCTTGATGGTTTAGCTTCACATCCCAGTTTCCCAAGAGGAAATGGCTGGACATAAAAGACACAAACCTCAGTAGGGTTGAGGTGCTCTATCTCTGGGCATGGAGATAGCCTTGCTGAGAGCCCCTAGGCCAAGAGCCCTGCCCAAATGCCCCGCTGGCCCTCAGATCCCTGCATTTTTCAGAAGTGTGGTTTTGAAGAGCAGGACAAATACTTGAAAGAGGCAGGCGTGGCTAGGCATGTGTGGTGATAAGAAAACGTGCTGGGTGGCTTGTGAAGTGGAAAAACTTCTGCCTAAAACTCTGGGCCGGGTCCTCGCTCGACTCTGCACATAGGCATGGTAATCACTCAGAGTATCTCATTGCCCTTCAAGTCTGAGGACACCAAGATAAGAGTAACTAAAGCAATCTTCTGGATTTACAGGGACATCTAATAGCTAGCTTTTACAAGGTCCAGTTTCAACCCCCTGGAGCAGTGCCTTGAAGTCACAAGTCATTGTCTTACATCTGCAGCCGCCTTGGATTCCAGGAAAAGCAGAGCCTCATAGACCACCCCATGATGAGGTCCCCTTGCAGGTGGGAGCAATTACTACTCAGTGGGAACTGAGGCTGCCACCCCCACAAAGCAGTAGCTATCATCTCTTGATGGCAGTCGAACTGCCCCCTGAAGTGATGATGGCCCTGCTAGCCGCTCTCAGAATCTATCCTGTGATACTGATCAACCAGATCGGACAACCAGGATTGGCTATGCCGCCAGCTATGCAACCCCCATTGATGCAGACTGCAACCCTTCCCTTTGTTCTTCTTTCCTATAAAACCCCAAAGTTTTCACCAACTCCTCAGAGCCAGATCTTGACCCTCTATCTGTGCTTCCCAGTCTGGCCTTGCTGATCAAAGTTGCTTTCCCATGTTTCGCCACCATTCATATCTTTGATCCAGCTTATGGGACAGGTGGCCCTGCCTAGTCTATTGTGACCTCAGGAGCCAGGGGTTTTGCTCCAAAACTCCTGTAATGATGTGATGTCATTTAAACCTTAGGACAGCACTGTAGGAAGGCATGTTCCTCAGGTAGGGAGGAAAGCGGGGCTGGTGGTTTGCCTTTTTTCTTGCTGGTTAAGGCTGAGTGTTAGTGTTTAAATATAAGCCTGTGTGGCTGCCAGTCTGTGTTCTTTCCTAGTCAAGAAGGCTGCCTCCTGGGACTTGTGTGGTTAAAATAAAGGTTTTCTGACTTTTAGCCAAAGTGACTTTCCTTGTAGTGCATACACATTAGGCTAGGCACTGCTCAGCCCTGCCTCCTGTACATATGTCTTAAGTCTGCCTACACTTAGGTCATGAAGTTTTTCCTTGATTTAAATCTTGATTATTTAAGTTATTTGGAAATCACAAAGCACTTCAAGGTTTTTCCAATTTAAAAATGCTATGGGGGGGGAAAGTAGCACAGAAAACAAGAATGTGCTTTAGAGAAAGAGCTGGGGTACATTAAAGTATGGATAGACATGGGTGCACACCTGTAATACAGCTACTCAGGAAGCTGAGAGCAGAGAATAGTGATTTCAAGGCAAGACTTGGAGTTTTCCAGCACTCTGTCTCAAAATAAAAAGGACTGGGCATGCAGCTTAGCAGTCAAGACCCTTAGCTTGATCCCCAGTACTGGAAAAGGAAGTCTGATAATCATTGATTCTTTAATTCTACCAATGCTTGCTAAATATCTACTGTGTGCCATGTGCAATATTTGTTTAAAAGCAGATTTCTACCCCTTTGCTTCTCTTTAATGCTTTGTAGAATGAAAACAAATTATCCATCTATCTATAGGTAGATTGGTAGATACAGATATTCTATGTAGATCTACATATCTCTCTATATAAATTATCCGTCAATCTTTATAGCACTTGGTTGAATTGTGAACAATTTGATTCACAAACTTTTGTTTTTGTCTACAGACTGCACTGGGTGACAAATAGAACTGTGAGCATCTTTTCCACACAAACAGGGACATAAATGTGGTGATCTTTTCCAGAATTGTGGAAGGAATGAAGTTCATGAACCAAGATCAATCTATCTATCTATCTATCTATCTATCTATCTATCTATCTATCTATCTATCTTTCTAAGAGAGAGCCAGAGACAGAGAGCCAGAGACAGAGAGTGAGAGAGAATAGAGGAGAGGAAGGAGTGTTTCTAGTGGCTTATAAGTTTTTTTTTTTTGATTGTTTTCCTGCATTGGAAACTTTTGAATTGAAAGCTGGAGTTCAAAATTTGGCTTACGTGAAATTTTTGAACTTTGTGTAGCCTAGCAGGACCCCAAGTTCTTCAAATAATTCAGTGTCTCCTCTCCTTCTTTACAATTTTGCAGAGTTAGGGATGGAACCCAGGGCCTTGATTATGCTAGGTAAGCCCACTGAACTGCACCCCCAGGCCTTCTTTATTTTTGTAACTTGAAAACTATATCTATATATCTGTCATAGTTTGGGTTTTTTTTTTTTTTTTCAAGGGAAACACTATGATACAGGACACATTTTGTACTATTTTATAATGAATCATCTGAAGAATTATATATAACAAGTACAGGAAACCTGTCCACACACTAAACACTAAAGAATCCAGCTGAGGGCCTAGAGTTCATAACAAGGCCTCCTCCAAGTCCAACCGGAGGCCTAGATCCCACAATGAAGTCATGTAGGCCTGCCTCACGGGTCTGTACTGGGAAGGCCCAAAGGTCAGTGGTGGAAGCTAGAAATTCTATGCCCGCCAGAGAAAGGATCCATGCTAGCTGGCTAAGGTACTTGAACTAGAGCTAGGAATTGATGCTCAAGCTAAGGACCAGAGCTTCCCCAAAGTACCACAGCTGTCCTCAGCAACAGTGAGGTCCCAGCCTCCTCCAGTGATGAAGAGAGCTGAGTTCCCAGCAGAAAAGCTAAAGTGACAAGCTTCTCCATGAGGCTGGGCAGCACACCATCTTCCCTTCCAGAGTCAGGAATTAATGCATGAGAGGAAAACCAGAGTTCCCCTGAAGTGCATGGGGAAAGCCAGCCTGGCAAGGTCCTCCAGCAGAACACCCCAAGAGAACTAGCAGCTTCCAATGGTTTCTCAGAACAGCCTCCCTAACAGTGTTTCAGCGGCTTCCCCCATTCTGCCCTTATGCTGCTGGCAACAGCCGGCAGGTGGGCCTCCTGCACCCAGCACTATGCTAATTTAATTCATCTTGGTGTAAAAAGTTGATCAGCAGTTAGCTATCCATCACAATACCTCTATATCTCCATCTCCATCTCCATCCCAGTTCCTCCTCTGTCTGTCTGTCTGTCCTTCCGTCCATCCGTCCGTCCGTCTGTCTATGACAATAGCTTAAGTTCATGTTTAGCAGCTTGCTTCTTAATGAAAATAATTTTTGGTGGGTCACTTTCAATCCTGAATTTTGTTCCAAAGCTTGATTTTTTTTTTTCATATGAAAACAAACCCCAAACTAAAATTATTGCATGCTGTTGTACCATAACTCAATTCACTTAACTTTCACTAATTAAATTTTGTAAATTTGTTTGCATAATGAGTTCAACTCCATTATTAATAAGTAAAGTAGAAAGACTCTGGCAAAGTCAAGATGTTAGTGTCATGGTGTGTGTGTGCGTGTGTGTGCACGCGCGCGCGTGCACGTGGTGCCCATGTGCTCTTGATTGTGGCTATGGGGGATCAGTGTGTGTGGGTAGTGTGTGATGTGTAATTAAGGTGGCCAGCGTGGGCACCCTATTGATAAACAAAGTCTGGCTTGAATCACCTGTGAAGAGAAAGGACCCTGGAGGGTTGGGCTTGAGGTATCCCCTCAGCTGTCCTATGAAGTGTCTGTTATCAGAAGGAAACGTGTACTTTTTGAGGTGAGATCGGTTCTGTGCCTTGACCCGAATGATTTCTCATTTTTTGTTCTGATAACAAGCTGGTGGTAAGCTTCACTGAACTGAGAAATTGTAAACTCTTAGAAAAGGCTGTCTAACGATCACAATTCAGTGTTTCTTGGTAATGTATTCTGGATGAATCTGGTAATTTAAAGCCCACTTCACCAAAATGGGAGTGGTGCTTGCGTCCTCTTTATCTTCAATTATGTCTAATCTGTTTCTAATTCAAACACTGCGCTGCTGTTGTCAGATCAAATATAGATTTTAAATGTTTTATGCTTCTCCGCTGGGAAGGTTTCAAATGTATGCGGGCTGTCTATCAGGACTGTGCCGGTTGAATCTAATAAAGTTTTAGATAAATTTAAAGGGAATAAAAGAGTACTTAAAAATGAAATGATTCATGGTTCATGAGATGGAACATGTTTAATGAATGGCAGTTTGGGAAAAGTTATGGAGGAGTCTCTATGGATCACCTGCTTCACCTCTGCGGAGCTCTCCTTGGATAAATACACTGTGGCTTTCAGTGTTACAGGCAGGAATTCAGAAACCAATTTAAAAATCAAGTCATCGTTGGCTTGGATGCAAAGGGGGCCCCATCAGCACGTAGGCACAGGGGCTGTAATCCATGGTATTTCATTCCACATGATGGCGTTTCCATCACTGTCGGCAGATTGGAAAACATAGCTGCAGTTTTCAATCACTGAATAGGATGCAGTTGTTACTGTTAATAGAACTCTTTTTTTTTTCCTGCTGATTTATGTAGATGTGCTCCAGGTACCTGAGTGCCATAGAATATCAGAGCAGAACCATGCTCTGAAATACTACTGGGCGCCCTTAGAGTGGACACCCGAGGGGCCACTGTCAAGGTTATAGTTATTGAACTACTGTGATAAAATTTTTGAGATCCCTTCCTGGGTTTATAAATTTAGGGAAAGCAGAAAAGAAATGTTTTACTGGGGCTCTGACTATATTTTCTGTTTTCCAGAACTGCCCTTTCATAGTCAGGAACTTTGATTGGGGTTTACAGATGAAGATGTGGTGCAGTTTATCACCACAGAGACGTTTCTTGGGCTTGCTCCTAATCCTTTTGGACTATCACAGGGCATACCTCCTGGGGCTTTGCGTTCCCTCCTGCTTTGGTTTTGGAAGGATTGTTCTGGCATATCCTTTAAATGTTAATTATGGTTTGTGCTTAAAAGGAAAAGGCTTTAAAATTTTAAAACCATAATCCTTCCAGGTCCCCATCCTCCTCCCAAATTTATCCTAAGAGCAACAATATTTTTAACTGGGGATAGAGAATAGTGAACCTAAGCTGATTCCTAGGAGGGAAAATAAAATCAAATTACTGATCTTTTAGCTCACCCTGGCCTGATCCATGTACAAAACTGACATTAAAAATCCAAGAAAAATGCATTTTCTTCACGGATGACCCTTCTCACACCTTTCTTCTCTGTGAAGTCTTAAGGTCAGATTCCTTGAAACAAGCAATATTTTTTTGCCTCGCTCAGACTGTAGGATACAAGAAAATTCTCTCCACTTATTTGCAGTGGCGTTTCCCTCTAGCTGCTGTCAGCCTGGTCTGTATTTTCAGTGCATCTCTCGGCGTGTCTCCGGTGCTGCAGAAAGCAATTCTAAGTATCGTAGATTGTCCCACTCAGCACTGCTCATGCCCTCAGACCTGAGGTCACTGACGTCACAAATAGAAGGTGGGCCCGACAGGATGGCTCAGTGGTCTAAAGCGCCTGCTTAGGAAAGCTTAGGTGGCTGCAGGGACCGCGGTTCTATCCTTGGCACCACATGCTGCGCCAGCCCTGCCCTCAGGGCAGGCTGAGCTAGCCATGAAAATAAATAAATAAACAAACAAAAGTTCTGAAACAAGAAAAAAAAAAGTGAAAAAAAAAAAAAAAAAAAAAAAAAAAAAAAAAAAAAAAAAAAAAAAAAACAAATAGAAGGTGGGGCTACTGGCATGGGGGCTGGGCCACAGCCTGCCTGCTCTTGGCCTGGGGTCAGTGGGGCCTCTGGAAGCTAGGAATGCCCCCTGCAGTTCCACCTGGGCCTAGGAATGACCACAAAGCTGTTTTCTCAGGTTCAACTCTGTGTCTGTAATGCAGGAACACAAATCAAGCTTATCTCCTTGAAGGATGGCCCTAGCTCAATAGCAGCTCTTGAAGAGTATCTCACTACTGAGTCCTCTGAGAATGGAACTCCTTTTAGTACTATTAAGAAAAGAAGAAAAAGGCATGCACCAATGAAGATTGTGTCCTCCTGTTCTGAAGCCATTATTTCTGGGAACTTATACAATTGAGGGCTTTCTTTGACATTTTTTTATGTACTGGGGGTTCCAACTCAGGACTTTGAGCTGGCCAGGCAGGCTGCTTGTGCAGCTGAGCTATAACCCTAGTGCTCAAGGCTTTCTTTCAGAGCCTAATCATTAGCTGAGCACAGTGGCACAAGCCTGCGATCTAGGTACTTGGGATGCAGAGGCAGGAGGATTGAGTTTAAGGTCAGCATAGATTGCACTGCAAGATCATTTCTCACAAGAACCAATGACAGCAAACGAAAACATTTCTAAAAACACTTCCAAATTATTCTGCAACTATAGAAATGTAGGGTAGAGCTACAAGGACATTGTTTCCCTAGTTTTCTAGTGTGAGTTTGTTATAAGAAAGGGAGAGAGACCATATGTGTCACATGACATCACACGGTGTCACAGGGTGCCACACGGTGTCTAATCAGCTAGGGGGTCCTCTCTTGTTATACTCTTTGTCTGCAGAAGGAGCCAGGAATGAGGAGGCTAGGGTGAGAATGTCATGGAAATCAAGGGTGAGAGGAGGGCCTGCAGACGGCAATGCCCCGTGTCAGAAACTGTCACACCAGCACCTACAGTCAAAAGGATGTGTTCAAAGACATGTCAGGCTTCTGACATTAATTGACGCCCCCAAGCACAACAAGGAGGACATACACATTACAGTGAGGAATTTTTTTTTTGACAAAGTACATTGTGCACCGATAAGCCATTTATACTTCCCCCAGAAGAGAATTAATTCGGGGATACAGGATGGCTCCTTTAGAAATGTAACGCGATGACATTCAGAATGGAGACATCGTTCTTTCACGGAGAAAAGGCGAAATGGGAGGGTGAAGGCTAAGTTGGTGAGAAGACTGACAGTAGGTGAGGGAGTGTGAGAGGGCCAGGGAAGAAAATTAGCTGCTCGGATGTTTTCGCACTGAAGGCCAGTGAGGGGCACACACCCTGCAGAAGGATCATGAGTTAGGTCATTTATGCGAGGAGACGGCAGATGATCTTCAGAGCATTCAAAAGCTTCTGTAGTCTTTCCATTTTGTGTAGCTACAGCACAATACCACAGACTAGGTAATTTATAAAGAAAATAAATTTCTTTCTCACAGTCCTGGGAGTTGAGAAGTCCAAGATCTACTTGCTGACATGTGGCATGAGCTTTCTTCCTGGGCATTCCATGGCAGAAGGTGACCTGGAGGGGAAAGGGGAGGGGGAAGGGGAAAAGGGGAGCAACTGCTAAACACGGTGTAATGACAAACCCACTCTTGCATCCGTGAGACCACTCTTCTGGCAGCAACATAATTCACAAAGGCGACCCCGGTACCTGATCTCTCCTTATATGAGGTTATTTGGTGAGTACACCCCAGACTGGAAGGTTACAGGAAATCTTGCTTCTACCTCAGCTGCTTGTGTGGCATTTCTGTAAGCGTTGTCCTCAGGTCAGCATTTCTCTGATCCTTGGCTTCCAGCAAAAGGATCTAGTCGGTCCTTCCAACATCAGGTACTCACTGGAAATGAGGCATGAGCCTAGTGTGACCCTGTGGCACAGGTGTGAAGCTGAGGTGCTAAAGGGTGCTACTATGCTGTCTGTAGTAAAGGTGGTGGCAGGCATCCTTTGCCCTGTGTGACCCTCACTGGTGGTGCTAAAGATTGTCATCCCACCTGTCTATCTGTCTGAGCCACAGGTCAGACAGTTGTAGGGGAAGCTGTGCTCGTGTCCAAGGTGCTTGAGACTGGAATTCCCCAAGCCAGGGGACTCGTCTATCTCACTGTGTCTCTTGCCTTCGATGGAAGTGGCAGGCATGCTCTCCGTGGTCAAGCTCCCCACGCTGGCCTGGGGATGCGCCTTCCCTGCATGGGAGGGCTAGCCCCTCTGGCCCCATGGACATACTCTGCATTTATCCTTTGTACTTGGAGCCCTGTGGAGGCAAGGATTCTGTTACTATTAAAAAAGATACTGCTTTAGGAATGCACTGATGTGGGCCAAAGAGTTTAAGAGAAAGCAGAACTGGAAGAGGCGAGGTCCTGTCTTTTTTTTTTTTTGAACCAGGGATCGAACTCAGGAGCTTGCACTTGCCAGGCAAGCACTTATTCCACTGAGCTATCTCTCCAAGGTCCTGTCTTTATGCAGTAAAATTCTAAATGCTAACTATAACACAACCAGAAAAACAAATGTCTTTATTTCCCTAAATTCTTTGAGTAAGACTTGCATTTATGCTCATTGTCAATGGAAGACAGTGACAGCTTTCGAGGGAGTTGTTGGAAATCACCTTTCATGGGCTCTATGGTGGATGATGCTATGCCATGCATTTGTGTGTATGTGTGTGTGTGCATGTGTGTGTGTATGTGTGTACATGTGATGCGTTTTAAAATGCATTTAAATTTTAATGCATAATTCCGAATTATGCATTTAGAGTGTGTTCCCTGGGTTTTTAAGTTTTTAATAACTGACATGATAATAAACAAATGTTTCTGAAGCTTTTCTTTCCTTTTTCTTTTCAACTCAACATTATATACTTAAGGTTTATCCATGTTGAAATATGTAGGTGTAAGTAAGTACTTTAAAGACTATTGTGGGGCCCAGCAGGATGGCTCAGTGGTCTAAAGCGCCTGCTTAAGAAAGCTTGGGTGGCTGCAGGGACCGCGGTTCTGTCCCCGGCACCACATGCTGCACCAGCCCTGCCCTGAAGGCAGGCTGGGCCGGCCATAAAAATAAATAAACAAAAGTTCTGAAACAAGAAAAGAATAAAATAAAATAATTAAAAAAAAAGACTATTGTGTCCAAGTTTATTATAAATAAACCAGCTTAGTTATCCATTTTTCCACTGATCAAGTAGGGCCAAAGGAGTAATATCCTTTCTCACCTACCTCAAGGTCTATGGCTGGGATTACTATAATGAAAACCAGATAAACAAGAGGAACAGACTCATGTGAATTTCATATAACAAAGGAGCCCTCAGAAACAAAGAGCTAAGGCAGCTCAGTGTGGGCAGGGCAGCTGTACAGAAGAGTGACTGAGGCACAGAGGTGTGCTCCGATGGCAACGACTAGAGCTAGGCAAGCGCTGCTGGTTCCATTCTTGGTTCCAGTGGTGTGCGCATATCTTAACCTGCCTTCAGGGAAGGGAGGTCAGAGATTTCTTACAGGAATTGGTCTGGGAAGAGGAAAGATTGAGTGATATTCCTACTTCTGTGGGTTTATCAGTTTTCAGCTAAAAATATTTCAGTATACCAAGGTGCCAAAAGTTGGGTATGAGACTCTGAACTCCAGTAATAGTTGGCACCCCCATTTCCATTCTTAGGACAGTGGTATATAATCAGTATCTTCCACCAGCTTGAGAATTCAAGCTTGGTATTTCTGAGAGCCCTAAAGTAAGATCACAAGGGACGCAAGGGAACCACATCTTCAGTTCTACCAGGTGTTGCCAAATTGTTGCATGAGGTATTTATGCCAGTTTAATAGTCCCAAAAGCAAGATAGGAGAATCTATTTGTGACCACATCTATGCCGATATATAAGATTTATTGAATTTTGGTTATATGTTGAATTGCAATATGATTTTATTAATGTATTTTGAATTTGTGTGTTTGACCTTTATTTTAGTTGAAGTTGAGTATATTTTCTTACATTTATTGAGTATTTAGACATTCCTTTTTATGCATTTCCTGGATCTATTCTAAAATTTTTTTCTTAACAATTTATACAAGTTCTGTACATATTCTGGGCATGAACGTATTTTAGTTATAGGTGGAAAACAAATGTCTTTTTTTATCCTGAGGTTTGTCTTTTCACATCATTTATGCTTTTTCTTTCTTTTTTTCATTTGGTTTGTTTTTTACAGTGGTGGGGATTCAACCATGACCTTATATGTGCTCAGCACCCACTTAACACTGAGTTACATATCTCTAGATCTGAATTTTATTTTTACTTATTTATTATGTTACCGGGGTATAAATTTAGGGCGTTTGCACTTAGTTACACCCTCAGCTTTTTTAAAACATTTTTTCTTTAATTTTAATATGGTCTTACTAAGTCACTAAGTTTCCCAGGCTGTGTGTGAACTTGTGATCCACCTGCCTTAGCCTCCTGCCTAGCTTAAAAAATTTTATCGAAACATTACTTTTTTTTTTTTTTTTTTTTCAGTGCTAGGAATTGCATTTAGGGCCTTGCACACGCTAAATGGACACTTCACCACTAACATCCTAACCTCCCATTTTAAATTTTAATGTAGTCAGTTCTAACTGGAAATGCTTCGTATACTTGAAGTTTTGTTTTTCCCCTGCTTGCTTTCAGCCTCGTAGAATGAAGTGGGATCTGAACTCATGGCCTGTAGCTCCAGCATCATTTCTGATCGTTTGCCAACCCCACAGTGCTTCTCTGGATCAATACCAAGTTCTTCCTAGCAGGCCTGCTTCTAGGCTTTCTGTTTACCCCTACCAAAGTGGATTTAAGTGTAGTTTTCTACTAATGTTTCTTTTTAGGCGGGTCTACTCATTCCAAATATGGCTTATCCTTTGTTCTTTGGTCTTACACCTGAATTTCAAGATCACCTTGTCGAGTTATGTGAAATGCTTTAGGATTTTGACTACAAGCACATTGAATTTATAGAATGATTTGGGGAGAATTATCATTTTTATGTATCAAATCCTTTTCATGAACAGGGTACTTGTTAGATAGATCTTCTTTATATCCTTTGTTAAAACTTTATAGCTCTCCCTTATATATCTTTCATTAGATTTATTCCTAAGTGTCTTAAATTCATTGTCGCTATTGTACTATATCTTTAAAAGAACGATTCTGTCTAATTGACTGTTGGTGATGTTTAGGAATAATACTTGTATGTGTGCCTGAATATATATTTAAGCTATTAATTAAAAGTATGTAATTATTCTAGTCTATTTACATTTCTTCTCTTTTTTTGTTCATGTTATTCTGTTTGTTTTTTTTTTTGAAAATTATTCATTTTGTTTCAGTTTTTGATTTAAAAGATCTTCACATTTCTGTATACATGTATGGCTGCCCTCCCAGTCCTAATATGTTATGTGTGTCCCAGAGCTCTAATATGTGTGTCCCAGAATTATTCTTTTTTGTCTTGTAAGAAATTTATTCAGAAATTTTCATTTCTGATATTTTTTTTTTTTGCAAAGAACATAGAATTTATTAAAAACAACTCTTTTGATTCTGAGAACAAAACAGACAGGACGCCACTGCTGACTGATTCCAATCCATCGCACTGAGACCTGCAGCTGTGCGAGCTCAGGCTTTGGCCTCTGGGAGCGTGTCCCATGCAGGAGCCTCAGGGCTGACTGCTGACCTCCCTTGGGTATGGGAGGAATCAGTCAGGCCAGGCCCTTGCCCGGGTGATGTCCCAAGGGACTTGCCTAGCACAGACTCAGGATGTAGGTCAGATGCTGTGATTCTAGTAGAAGCCAGGGCCAGGCCAGAGGGAACACAGGTGTTCCGGGCACTGTCTGCTGGGTCAAGCTGGTAGTCCCTGCCTCAGGCTGTAGAGAGTCCACGCTGGGGTTGAGCCACTCACTTATGAGTTCTGAGGGACAGAGACTAGTCGGCAGAACTGTCCCCACTCTGACCCCAGATCTCTGAGTCTGGCCAGGACATCAGCCCTGTGGTCTCCCTTACACTAGGCCAGTAGAGCTCACAGGACCCCTTGGAAAACCAGGTGCTGGAGACAAGGGGCAGGGGAGATGTCTCAGCTGACCTCGGGAAGGGCACAGTCCCCCTGCTCCCACAGCATTTGTCAGTCTTCAATGAATAGGCAGGAGCCTGAATAAATAGCAAAAGCTTCCCAAATCCTGGGTTGGGAGAGGAGGTGGTGAGGAGACAAGTACAGAGTCTTGTGTATCCAAGAGCCTGACCGGGCAGCTCCCAGGCCACACAACAGCAGGCTGGGCTCCCACGAGTCCACTCTGGGACATGTCTCAGAACTCAGCCCGCAGCCCCAAGTCACCTCCCTGGCACAGAACTCTGAGCATATGGTGGTGCCTGCTCAGGCTGCCCTACCCAGTACTGCAGGACTGGAGCACATGACCAGCAAGCCTTGCACCTGTGCCTGCTGCTACCTGCACAGGACACAAGGAGCACCAAGGCCCAGACAGGCTCTCCTGGTGCCAAGATTCAGGCCACAAGCTCTGTTTCACCTTCAAGAAAGAGGATCTTGTTATGTGGTCCAAGTAGTCTAGGCTGTCCTTGAATCTTCTAGGTATTCCCGGCTGGCCTCACACTTGATTACAGCTGTGTGACATCATACCCAGTCTGATTGTTGGCTTTTTTGATTTCTGTTGTAAATTTCTTTGTTTTCCGATTATTATTATTTTTTCTTTCTGGTACCAGGGATTGAACTCAAGACCTTGTGCTTGCCAGGTACTTATGCTCCTGAGCTATCTCCCATGTCCCCCTCTGATTATTTTTTTTTGTTCTTTTTATTTTTAAAAAGAATATTTCTTAGTTGAAAGTTTCTGGGTTTTGTTTTCTTTTATTTTCTCCTTCCTTGTCTCCCTCCCTCCCTCCCTCTATTCTGCTCTCTCTCGCCCACCCCTTTCTCTCAGAGTCTTTTTGTTTCTGTTGTCTTGAGACAGGGCTGTGCTAGGTAGCTCCAGGTGGCCTTGTCCTCACTGTGTATTCCCAGTTAACCTAAGACTTGTGGCGTTCTCCTGCTTCCGCTGCCCAAGCATGAGAGTTACAGGCTTGTGCTACAGTGCTCAGGCTGAGCTCAGGGTTCTGTCCCTGGCCAGGAGGTGCCGTATCCCTGAGCTGCATCCTAGTCCTTCTCAGTTGGACCCCTAGCCTAGTAACTTTTAGTCTTTCTTTTTTTTCTCTCATATATTAATTTGATACTACATATTTCTCTATAATATGCAAAAGCTTTACCATAAACTAATGCTTTAGCTTTATCATAAACCTTGACATGTTAGCATTCAATTTTAATTTCTAATTTTCATTATATCATCTTTAACCCATGAATTATTGGATTATTTCAAAGTTTTTCTAAATATTTGAAGGACTATATTTTGTCATTCATTTTTAACTTCATTGAGTTATAGAATACATGCTTGGTTGGGGAGAGGTATTAGAAATCTGCTGAGACCTACCTTATGACTGGGTACATGGCATTTAAAAATGATTTATGTTTGCTCAAAAAGAATAAGTGATACCCAAATTTGCACCTTAATCCTCTCAGATCTGCTTGATGTATCAGCTCCCCAGAGAGGGCTGCTGAGGTCTCTGACTGCAGGTGAGTTCACTCTCTTTTGTACTCTCATTGTCTTTGGTTGTATGTGTATTCAGTGAACGCAAAGTCATTTTATAATTGCTATGCATTTATTTTTAAATTTACTTACTAATTATGGCAAATGATATAGTAAAAAGATATATTTCCTTGTGAAATAAATTTTATTAAGCAAAATGAAAGATTGTTGAATGTTATGGTCTGTTGCCCAAAGAAATGACAAGAAGACCTGATGAATGTAGCTTCGGAGGTCTCACTGAGATCTTTCTCTCTTGAAGTGAGCCCAGAGCTCCAGAAGCATCTTCTTTTTATTTAGGACTATCACCACCTTCACTATTTGTTTAATGCTAGGTTTGCACAATTGTTAAATAAAAGGATTACAAGGAGGGAAGGAAATAATCACCTACATCTCAAGTAAGGGCAGACACATCAATCAGGATAAGCTGTTACCCGCCTTCTTAAATCCCAGTTTTCTGGAATCCCTAAGTAACAGATTATTACAACCCGAACTAAGCTTTGTTTATTGTTCTTCCGTTCTTTAAGATACTAGTTTCTTATCTCTACAAAGATGATCTAAAGAATAGTACTGGGCTGGTGAGATAGCTCAGCAGTCTGAAGTGCCTGCTTAGGCAAGCTTAGGCAAGCATGCAAGGACCATGGTTGGATCACTGGCACCACATGGCATGCCAGCCCTGCCCCCAGGTAGGCTGAGCTGACCAAAAAGCAAAAAAAAAAAAAAAAAAAAAAAACCTTTCTCAGGAATCGTACAGGTTGTATAGTGCTCAAGTCATGAGGGGCTGAGGAAAGTCTGGCAGGTGGTGGGCTCGCTTCTTTACCTGCTCCTGGCTCTGCAGCCTCAGGTCCTGTTGTCTCAGGAGGACACTCCTTGGTTCCTTCTTGACAGCTTCCCCTGGTCCCCTGTAGCTTCTCCCTCCATAGCGGGGCCTCCAAATCTGCTGTCTATAGGAACTGTTCTGCACTCAGACCTGGCTCATCTCCCCTACCTTTTATACTTGGGGGCTCCCAGACCTGGTGAGCAGGAGCCTAGTACTCCCACCAAGCCTGCCCTGTCTGCGCCTCTGCAAAAGCAACACACTTTCCCCAGCAGTGCATGCTGCTAGCTTCTGGGAGACTTCCCAGGCCGCCCCTCCTCTGCAGCTGCCTTGACCTTATTTTCTGCCCAGCACTTACTGAGCCATAAAGCCAGGGGTACCACGGCCTCCAGACAGCCCTCACCCAGCAACACACATGGTGTCCCTGCCGGTTCCCCAGGGCTCTTTGTCTGCACTTGGAGTCCCTGGAGAGCAGGGACAACTTCCAGGTCATACTCGGTGATGTGAGAGAGAAAAATGCGTGTTAATGGAGAAGAATATCTAGCTTCAGAATCCAGGAGATGCGGAGTGTGAGAAACTATCCTACCTCCCCTCTTTCCAAAGTACCCAGAGCTGCCGTAGCTGGCAGAGGCTTGGGGGGGGGGGCAAGGAGAGCTCGCAGACTGTGTGCGTGGGTGATCTGCCCAGAGCAGATCAGGAAACGACAGCATCACTAAATTACATCTGGTTAACCTTGGAGAACAGCCAGGTGGCTTTTTTTTATTATTATTATTTTTTATTTTTATTTTTATTTTTTTTTAAGGCTATTCATCAATTGTTTCAAGCCCACTAAGTAGTCTTTAAAATTGTTTTATGACCATATTCACTAATAAGCAATGCTCTAAGAGGGGGAAAGACTCATAAATGCTTCCTTAAATAGAAAGCATCTCCTTCTGATACTAAGCCTGTTTTCCCTACGAAAGAAACTGCTACAGCATTTTCTCAGATTTGCTTTCTCCCGTTCGTTCCCACATCCCTGCTTCTCTCTACAAATCCAGATTCAACAGTCCTAAGGACAGGACAGCATGGGGAGAAGAACCCAGAGGCATGGTAGGGACAGGACCCTAACAAAGAAAGACTAGGAAAGTCTTTTTCTCTATTCATTTAACATAGTTTTGGATGGGAATACAAAGTACATAGCAACTAAATCCAAGGCAGCCTTTCCTAAACTATATTCATTGAAGACTACTTTGCAAAATGTTAAATAGCTGTTCAAATGAAGAAATGTTTTACAAGGTGTCCCTTCAGGTACCTATTAGTACATTAAAGACTCTGAGAAGTCCTGCAAGAAAAACCTGTTGAACTTCACTTAACCAAGCATTTCCCAATACTTATTTGATGATAAACATCCTTTTTTATGGAGCACCCATTAAGCAGTGGCAATATACATCATTTGGATAAAAATAGGATTAAGAGTAGCCTGGTTGGGTAGGCACATGTTTCATGTAATGAAGAATATTCTCAAGTAGCAGAGAGTAAATGAACATCTTAACTTGAAACGAAATGTCAGATAAACTTGGGTTCACATCTAGGTAGAGCCCCAAGGGTCACATAGTCTCCCAGGGCAGGGCTTGTTCCTCAGAGGCTGCTGAATCTAGAGTGTGTGAGTGCTTCCTAGTAAAATGTTGGTGTTCAGGGTAGGTGGATCAAACTACCTAATTCCCGAGTGCTGGACACATGGAAGGGGCAGAAAATCTGTTCGTCTGTCAATCAATTGGTCAGTCTTTCCTCGCTTTTGCTGTCTTCCACCGCCATGGGCTGCTGCCACGCTGCCTTGGAGCCAGCCGAGTATGGACTGAAGCCTCTACAAACTATGAGCTGAGCCTTTTCTCCTTTAACCTTGGGTGTTGGATATCTTGTCTCAGCAATGAGAGAAATGTAGGTAAGACAGCCATCAAGAACTCATAAACTCTACATTTGATTATATGGCAATACTGTAAAATGCTGCATGATACATTAAAGTAATCAGATTACACCTCATTACCCTACAATCTTCTAATCACATATTTATATATTTTGCATTATATCTGAAGATGAGTCCCATTATAAATATTATGCTTGAATTGTAGATGTATGCTGTAACACTTAACTATAAAGGATTCCATAAAATAAGAAAGTAACGGCTTTGGATAACGATACTACCCGGGTGAAGGAATGATTTAAAATTATAGTATCACAGAACTTCAGAGCAAAAGAATTTAGACATAATTTTAACCCAATAGTCTCATTTTAGGAAGAAGAAAATTGACAATTACATTTGAAGTCCTCGCAGAGAGGAATGGGAGCAACTGTACAGAAATGGTGGGGAACATTTTGCATAGATTTTCCGTCGTGCTGCGGGTAGCAGGGAACAGTCAAATGCTCAAAGAAGCGGGGACGTCAGAGGGCTGTAAGAAGTGGTTTGAATGTGAGAATGTTGGCACACTTGCCTGTGGCAGAGAGGTGCGTGGAGTCATACAGGCGAGCTATGCGATCAGGCCAGGCCCACGCTCCCCAGCCCGGCACATGGGGGAGGGGAGGTCCTGCAGCCAAGATGTACCACGACAGCGGCTCGGATTGACCCAACTGCTTGTAAGGAACACTAGCTAAAGCGAGCGGGTGCGCGTTTTCTCTGGGAATGGCGTTGTTCCCCCGAGCCCCATCTCCCATGAGCTGTGCGAATGTTTCTCAGCATCTGTGTGTTCTCTTGGGCCAGAAATGACTAGATCAGAAAAGGACCCCAGCCAGCCCAACTTCAACTTCCTCTCCTGCTGCAGACGCACCCATACTGCCAATGTGTCTAAAACAGCGACACCCTGCCACCTGGCTGTCTGTTCCACGCACAGGAAGCTGCACTTGGTCAGGCAAGTGGAGGATGCATTGTCAAGGGGAGCGCTTTGCCGTCAGCCCCAGCGGCTTCTGACAGGTTGGGGGGCCGCACCCTCATGCCCCGCGAGGAGCGCTGCGCATCTGTGGAATTCCGCGGCTGCTCTGTGTCAAGGGCACACTGTTAGCGCGCTGATGCTGTCAAGAGAGGGTGGCGTGGCGCGTCTTCTGAAGCTGCTCTTCCTGAGTGACTTCAGAATGGAAGCATGTTGGGGCCCTGCAAAGAGAGGAAATCCTGGAAGAGCTCGTGAAGACGCCCGCAGAGCAGCTGTCCTCGGGCGCTGAGTTCTCCGTGCGTCGGGCACAGGGAGGTCGTAATGAAAGTCTATGTCCCCCTCTGTGCATCTGCCTGCTTCTCTCTAACGTGTGTTAGTTTTAAATAGTGATGAAAAGTAAATCACTGGAAAATAAGGACGTCTTTGTGATGATTTCTTAGGCATATTTGTAAGTGAATTTGGGCACCTGAAGTAATAAACATTTGAAATATAACTGGGCTGGCAAGATAGCTCAGCGGACTAAAGCACCTGCTTAGGCAAGCGCAGGGACTGTGGGTGGATTCCCAGCACCTCACGCCACACCAGCCACGCCCTTAGTAGGGGCTGAGCTGGCCGCAGAATCTGGGTGTAGTGGTACATACCTGTAATCCCAGTGCTGGAGAGGCTGAAAACAAGAGGATCACTATGAGTCTGAGCTGTTAATGAGACCCTGTAACAACCAAATACATTAAAAAAAGGAAAAAAAAAAAAAAAAGGAATATAATTGATAGAGCTTGGAGGTATTTCTTTACAGTAAACTTAATGGCTGGGGGTAGGGAAGGAAGATCCAAAAGAGGCCCCTCTCCCAGGCTCCTTTCAGGGAGGTGTTTGATGCCTTGCTTTCTGGCAGTGCTCTTAGTGGTAGGCCCTTGGGGTTGCCTCAGCTACAGAGAGCTGTTGGGCCCTCCCAGGCTGCTGCAACAAAAATGCCACAGACCCCATGACCTAACTCTCAGACAGTTATTTTAAGTGGTTCTGTAGGCTGGGAAGTCCAAGATCAAGATGCTGACAGATTTGGTTCTGGTGACAGCCCACTTCCTGATTCATGAACAGCTATCCTCCAGCTATGTCCTCATGTGGAAAGAGGAGAGCTCAATCCCTGGTAAGGCAATATAATTCATTAGGTCCTTCCACGTGACCTAATCATCTCTTAAAAGCCACATCCCATAATACTACCACCATGAAGGTTAGGATTTTAGCACATAAATTTTGTGCGGGGAAGATATGTCCTTTCAGTGTATTATAAAAGTGACTTCACCAAGTCAGCCCCTCCCTGGCCATCCTCATCCAGTGACCCCCGGAAGGCACAGAAGGTCACCTCACAGGAGCTTTAACTCCTAGTACTGAGAACAGAGAAAGCTGAGGACCAAGCCCTAGAGGTAGTCATCAGGTAGCTCTAGCAAAGATCTCCCCTGAGCAAGGTAGGGCCCTGTTATGTCAAGGTCAGGGCCCTGATTGCGTAAGTGTGGGATGATGACTAAAAGGGTGACGAGGACAGCTGATGATTTCCAAATCTTGAGTTCTTGTGAAAGCAATTATTGCAGTGACAATCAGCGGCAACATGCAAATGGGGAGCCCAGGAATCCTGATCGTGGAGAATGGTGAGATAGCTAAACAAATTGAAAAGATAACCAAGGATACAACTCAATTTAAGCCACCACCGTATGTCAAAAGTGCATGATCAAGAAGCCAACCAAGAAGTAGTCACGATCCTTTGTGCAGCTTTTGGACCTGAGCTAGTTTTTTTTTTTTTTAACCTGGAATGAACTAAATGGAGAGGAATCTGTGTTCCCAAGGAGCAGAACTCTGTGGCACTGTCACAAGTGTAAATGGTAATTACTTTCCCAGACTGTTTCCAAAGAGACCTACAGCCATTTATTTTGGTAGCTGTTTACTGACACAAGCATTATCAGATACAGATCTAATTGTTATCTTTTCTCCTATCCTTCCCTCTTTAGAGAAACATGAAATGAGATCTTAGCCAAGTTCTGGACCCTAGCGTGTCCACTGGGCCCACAGGCTGGGGCCATGGGCCTGAAAGCAATATATCTGCTACTTTGTACAACCCCAACATTGGCATGTGGGGCTCAGCATGTAGGTTAAGAGCTATTGTGATAGGCAAAATCAGGTGGAATTTTCTGAAAATACTTCCTTTCCCCACATTTCACAGCAGTGAATCCAATAGTACTCCCTGAATTAAGCTATGTCAGTAGTGAGCAAAGATGCGGTTTGGATTTGTTTGGCAGAGCCCCAGTAGAATTCTGCTATGCTGATCTCAAAAATTCTCTTCCCATAGGAGAGCTGGCAGCCTTTTAAAAACCAGATCTGGGTTGCTGCTGGATCTGAGAGAGGTGGAGTATCTTAATTTGAATACCAATGATCACACAGCCATCAGGAATGGGCTTCTACTGGATTCACCGAGGCATAAGCTTCGGCAGTCCAATAACCATCCTTCGTACATTGGAAGTGGAACATTTGGCACCAAACATGAACTTTATTAGAGGACATAAGCAAGCTGAATAAAGAGGTAGACCAGAGTCCCACATCAACAATCATTGTTGTAACAAGGCCTCTGTCTCAGCTCACAGCCATGGCTATGTGGCGATACCTTGAATTCAGTTGATGGAGGAGGGTGAACACTGTTGATCAATAGGTGTGTTGCCTGTGTGGGTACAAGCAAGCAGCCTGTATATCTATCTGCACTAAGTCAAAGTCAGAGATAGAGGCCGTCATACTTTGGGGTTTTGCAATACAACGCAGGACATATTTTATAATGAATTACCCAAAAAATCATACACAAAGAGTGCAGGAAATCTGTCCACACACTAAACACCAAAGATTCCAGCTGAGGGCCTGGATCCTAATATCCTACATGAGACTAGCTGAAGACCTAGAGCCCATGACAATGAGCCCCAGAAGTCCAGCTGGAGGCCTAGAGCCCACAGCAATGCCTCATGCTGGCCTGTCTCATGGATCTGTGCTTGGAAGGCCCAAGGTCAGTTATGGAAGCTAGAAAGTCTGTGCCAGTAGGATGAGGGATCTGTGCTAGCAGGCTGCAGGATCTGCACTTGAGCCCGGAAGTGGTGCTCAAGGTAAGAACCAGAGCTGCCCTGAAATGTACCACAGCCGTTCTCTGTAGACCAAGCCTCCAAAACATAAACCATTGCAGGGCATTTCATATTCAAATGATGAAAATCTCAATTTTTATCAGGAATACTGTGATAGTATGGTTCTCTCTCTCTCTCTCTCTCTCTCTCTCTCTCTCTCTCTCTCTCTCTCTCTCTCTCTTTCTTTCTTGAGGAATACTTTGATTTGGAACTTAAGGGGAGGAAACAGGCATGGTCTTCCTTTCAGCACTCCCGGGAGCTCCCACCAGGCATGTTGTTCTTGTACTCCGAGCTCTCATGGTTTGAAATTCTGGGATCCCAAATGGGAAACATTTCTTCAAGGGGACATGAAAGAGTGCCACTGAGGTGTGAACCTTCCTGAGCACTTTTAGGTCCTTGTTGTGAGGGATAAGCAGGGAAGAAGCAGGGTCATTGTCCTGGCTGGGGCCAGTGGCCCTGGAGGGGAGGAGGATGTGTCCAGCGCCAAGGTGGCCCATGAAGGCGATGCTTCAATGAGGACTCTGTTTTAATTCTGATGGTGAGTGCACAGCTGTGAGTCCAGTCCGTAGGTCCCCTTGGTTCCCTTTTCCGTCTTCAACTTTTGTTGTTATTGTTGAGGAAATACAGTTTGTCCTCTAGAGTTTCTAAAGTCCAGTTGTTTTTTTTTTTTTTTTTTTTTTGTGGTACCAAGGATTGAACTCAGGACCCCGTGCTTGCCAAGCAAGCACTTATTCTACTGAGCCATCTCTCTAACCCTCAAAGTCCAGCATTTGTGGATTGCATCATTAAGATGTGAATTCATAGTTTCATAGGTTCCTCTGAATGGTTTATTTCAACATATAATTGGGGAAAACATTTTTAAAATTTATTTATTTATTCATGTATTTATTTTTTTGAGTTTTGAAACCTTTTAATATACTTTCCATCAGCTGGGCTGGTTCATTTCAGCTCTTTTATTGCCAAGCCCGGGGGCAACTACTGCCTCAGTTTCTCTGCTGTTTCTTTATCTTTGATGACCAAGGTATAACAGTATCTGCTGCGCTGAATTCTAAACTTCACATTATCTTTTTTTTTTAAATCTTGACAGACTTGCAGTGAGCAGAAAATCCTTGATTTCCTCAGTTTTTAAAGGCATGGCAATGAGGTGCTCTGAGGGCGTGGACTGGTACCACTGGAGAGACACCCATTTTTTAAAAATTTTATTTTACAGAGAAAAAAACCCACAAAATTTCAAAATGAGACAATAGACAAGTAACAATGATTAATAATAAATTGCATATTGTTATGTTTTAATCAATTACTCAGAGTAAAACATATACGCATTGGTTTGCCCAAACAATATTAGCACAAACCTGTCTTTCAATGAAGAGAAATTAGTAGTATAACTATCTCACGTGTGCTTCTTTATGAACAGTTTCTTCCCAATTCATGATATCTATTGTGCATGTTATACCTTTCGGATCTCATTTACTCTTTCAGCTTCTCACACTAGGGAGATAATATGATGTTTACACATTTGCATCTGATTTATTGACTTATGAGTATGAACTTGAGTTGCATACATTTATCTATAAAAGTCTGCAGCTTATCCTTTTTTATGCTGAGTAGTACTCCATTGTATAAAAAGACCACACATTTTTATCCATTCCTCAGTTGATGGGCATTTGGGTTGTTTCCAAGATCTAGCTATTATAAATTGTGCTGCTGTAAATGCGGGTGCACATCTATCTCTGTGGTACGATGTTTTTAATTCTTCTGAGAAGATAACCAGCAGGGGAATAGCTGGGTCATATAGGACCTCCAATCCTAGTTTTTTCTAATCTCTACCTTGATTTCCACAGTGGTTGCACCAGTCTACACTTCTACCAACATTGGAGAAAGTTTCCTTTTCCTCCACAGCTCCTCTAACCTTTGTTATTGATTGATTTTTTTGATCCTAGCCGTTCTTTCCAGGGCAAATTTCAGTGTTGTTTTAATTGGCATCTCTCAAATGACCACTGATATTGAACATTTTTTCATATATGTATTTGTTGCTTGTATTTCTTCAACTGAGAAGTGTGTATTCCTCTCAGATGCCCATTTTTGGATTGGGTTTTTAATTGTGCAAGGTCTGTTTTTTGAGTTATTTGTTCTTTATATGTTCTCCATAGTAATCCTTTGTCTGAGGAGCAGCTGGCAAATATATTTTCCCACACTGTGGGTTGTCTTTTTACTTTGATTGTGGTTTGTCTTGCTGTGCAAAAGCTTTTTAATAAGATGAGACCCAGTTGTGGATTCTCTGTGATAGTTCCTGTGTGATCAGGGTTTTGTTCATAAAGTCTTTGCCTACACCAATGTCTTCAAGAGTTTAACCTATTCTATCTTCCAACAGATTTAATGTTTCTGTTTTAATGTTTAGATCTTTGATTCACTTTGAATTTACTTTAGTACATGGTGGAAGATGTGGGTCCAATTTGAATCTTTGGCATTCTCAGAGGAAGTTTTTCTAGCACCATTTATTAAAGAGGCTATCTTTCTTCCAGTGAATGTGTTTGGCAACATATTAAGGTGGCTGAATATGTCGGGAGTTGTTTCTGCATCTTCTAATATGTTCCATTGATTCTTAGGTCTTCTTTTTTTTTCCAGTAGCATGCTGTTTCTATCACATTATCTTTATAACATAATTTTAAATTGGCATCAATATGATGCCCCTTGCCTTACCTTTGTTGCCCAGAATTTCCTTGTCTCTTCTAGTTTCAAATGAATTTTAGCATTATTTTCTGAAATTCTGTGAGATTTGCTGTTGGAATTTTGGTTGGAATGAATTGAATCTGTAAAAAAAATTTGGAAGTATGGCCATTTTCACCATATTGATTCTTCTTACCCAAGAACAAGGGATATCTTTCCATTTTCTATGCTCTTTAATCTCCTTTTCCACAGTGCTGTAATTTTTTCAGTGTCAATGTCTTTTACATCTTTCATTAGCTTGATTCCTAGGTGTCTCATTTTTTGGTGCGCTATCATGAAAGGTGCTATTTCCCTAATTTGTCTCTCAGTGAGTTTGTTATTTGTGTACAGAAAGGCTATTGATTTTTAAGTGTTGACTTTGTACCGAGCTATTTGACTGAATTTGTTTATTAAATCTAGCAGTATTTGGGTGGAGTTTTCGGGGTCTTCTATGTAGAGCATCACATCATTCACAAATAGTAATAATTTAACTTCTTCCTTTTCTGTCATTATTCCTTGTATTTTTTCTTTTGTCTAGTTGCTCTGAGTAAGGTTTCCAGTATTATATTTAGTAAGAGTAGAGAGGGTTGACGTCTTTGTCTTGCTCCTGATTTTAGAGGGAAAGCTTTCAGTTTTTATTCACGCAGTATGACGTTGGCTGTTGGTTTGTCATAGATTGCTTTCATCAGATTAATATAAAAATCATCTATTCCAATTTTCTGTAGGATTCTTATATGAATGAGTGTTGGACTCTGTCAAAAGTTATTTTTGCATCTGTTGATATAATCATATGGTGTTGTCCTTGGCTCTGTAAATATAATGTATTACATTTACTGATTTATGTATGTTGAGCCATCTCTGCATCCTTGGAATGAATCCCACTTGGCCATGGTATATAATCTTCTCGAAGATTTGCTGTGTTCGGTTTGCCAGTAGCTCACTGCGGGTTTTTGCATCCATGTTCATTAGGGAGATTGGCCTCCAGTTCTCTTTCTTAGTTGGGTCCTTCTCTGGTTTTGGTGTCAGGGTAACACTTGCTTCCAGAAATGAAATTAGGAGTACTGTGTCCCTTTCAATTTCATTAAAGAATTTGAAAAGTAGTGGTGTTAGGCCTTCTTTAAATTTTTTGTAGAATTCAGCAGTGAATCCATCAGGGCCTGAACTGTTCTTTGTTGGTAAAACAAAGAAATTAATTACATGTTTGATTTTATTGATTGATTTGACTTGTTTAGGAGTTTTATATTTTAAATTGGGGAAAGCTTGATCAACTACATCTGTAGCTGTTCTTTGATGGAGTCATTTGCTTAATTTTTTTCCTTCAGAGGACTACTGCACAGATAGTGGTAGGTCCTACATCAGTATACGCCTGCCCTGTGATGTAAATAGCCACTCTGATCATCGCTTCAATTCACTTTTCTACGAGAGGTTGTAAAGTGATTATTTTTAAGAAAAGATAATTTTGAGCCTAGATTTTTTTTTTTTTTTTTGAAACAGAGTCTCGCTATACAGTTCAGGCTGGCCTTGAGCTCACTTTTGTAGTCCAGGCTGGTCTCACTCCCATTGATTCTCTGCCTCAACCTCTCAAGTGCTGGGATTACAGGCATGCACCACCACACCCAGCAAGCTCCGAATACTTCTATAAATAGAAATTTGCCTCTTTCTGTGACTTGGTTATCCAGTGGTATAGCTTTTAGGGGAAAAAAGAGTCATGCATGGTCAATTTTTTTATCATTTTTCAAAATAGTGAATTGGTTTCCTAGTATCTCCAAATGTGATCAGTAATTCATTGCAATTTTTTAAAGAACCACCACTATAAATCACAGATTTAAATAATTCCAATATCTTGCTGTTAGCATTTTTTTCTACTCAAATTACGTGCCTTTTTGATAAGTGGGAAGCTTTTCAGGTGAGCTCCTGAATCCTCTTGACAAGACCCCAGTGGACTTGGGGTCACTTCTTGGTTTTCAGCTAGGATTACAGGTTTTGTTTGCTTTCTGTTACAAGACCCTGAGTTATTCCTGGAAAATACAGGTTGAAAAAGCAAATGGCTGTGACTTCCAGCTCGGGCTCTAGAGGAACTGTGGATTTAGCAGGATTTCCAGTTGCTGTCCTTAGCAGCAAAGGGAAAACAGGTGTCTTCAATTAAGAGAAGTGAGATTACCCATCACAGCCTTGAGCTGCTCTCAGGCAATAGAGTGCATGGCAAATTACACATATCGGGCAGCAGGTCAAGCAGAGTTACAAATGCAGGCACAAAAGGCACTGATCATGGACAGAAGAAGAGAAAGTACATGGAAGTAGGCAAGCTCAGGTTGGCTTTAATATTCTAAGCATGTAGTTTAATTCTAAAATAGGCCAAGATGCCATCATGGATTATTCTATGCAGTTTGCGTGCTATTACAAATGGAGAGTTCAGACTTGGCTTAACTGTCAGCAAGCTTGCTACGTGAACCCATGCACCATCCTGGCTGTGCAGGGCCTGTCATCAGTGGAATGGCAGCAAAGATGCCAGGGAAGGAGACAGATGTGCATGGTTCAGAGCCCGGGGAGCCACCACCCCCTGCATCTCAAGGAGTGGCAGGGAAGGCAAATTGGTGAAGGTACAGCCGGGCGGATCTGGGCTCGTGGATGGTTGTTCAATGCCAGCAAATACTTTTTATTCCTCCTTTATTTGGGCAAAAAGCTAAAGAGGACAGCCTATCACCATCACCACTCATCATTTTCTTTTTCTTTTTCTAAAATTGAAAATGAATGTGTAATAAACAGTGGGTGTCAATGTGAGCTATCACAGATGAGGTGGAAGGAGTCCCAGCTCCAGGTCGGCAGCCCCTTTGAGAGTCTGGGTGTAACAGCCTAGCGGATTTCATGCTCTCTTCCCCTCATTTCATCCTCAGAAGGAAGGTTTTCCACCAGTCAGCAGCTATTCTTTGATGGAGTCCCAGGCGACTTCTTTTGCATTAGTCTGGAAGTCTACTCTCTCTCACCTGAGCGGCATGTAAGGCCAGCGGTTGAGGATCAGTCGTAGAGGATCAGCTATGAAGCGAGTGCTTTGTTTCATGACACAGCCCTCTCTGCTGTGGTCTGTTCCTCAGAATTCACCTGTGCAAAATATAGTCCTTGTTAATAGCGTTTGAAGGTGGAGACCCTGGGAGGCAATTAGGGTTAGATGATGCTAGGAGGGTGGGACCCTCTAGGTTGTATTAAAGGACTTAGAAGAAAGAGACTTGAGTTAGCATGCTTGCTTTGTCTTGCCTTACAAAAAGGCCTGGTAAGATGCCAGCACCATGCTTTTGGATTTCTCAGCCTTCAATACCAGGAGCCAGATAAACTTCCTATTTTTAAAATAAATTACCCACTCTAGGGCATTTTGTTATAGCAACAAAAGTGGACTAAGACACCATCTATTTTGAAGGCAGGGCAGGGGCATATCCCCAGCAAAGTCCCTCAAAGCCCTGTCCTGGACATGAATCAGGAGGAAGCACCTGGCGGCATCTGTGACATTGTCTGTGATAGTGGAGGTTTTGGTGTTTAGGGGCACGGGCAGTGGATTTTAGCTCTGTCCCAGGAAACTTTGCTGGGTTTTCTGGTGTCTTTAGAGAATCTATGAATTTCCAGTAGATTCCTACTAGCTTAAGTCAGCCAGCATCGTGTTGCTGTTTGATACCAGGGTCTAGGAAGTAACCTCTTTCCACTGAAAATGTGAGTACCTTCCCCAAACCCCTGCCCTATAACCCAATAACAAATTAGGCCTGATTGTGAGCCAGAATGGCCTTCCACACTTGCACTTGGGAGAGCATATGATGTCTGACTCCAGTACTTTGCTGCTGCCGCTGCGGGATGTTCAAGTGTTCCATTGGAACCATCACCGTGTCTTGATGCATGAGGGACAGATCAGCTTTGACTCTGTGCTTTCCTCAGAAAGGCACTCTTCTTGCAAAACAGATTTGAAGATTATCTCTTTTCACCTGTACAAGAGGAAAAAGATCACAGGAAAGGGGACAGCAGCCTACAGAGCTCATGTGAGATGACACATGCTTTTTAAAAAAATAACAATTTTTAACATATCATCAAATATCTACCCAGTGTTCAGATTTCCAAATAACTTCATTTAAGTTCCTCATATCTAATCCTTGTGGGTCAAGCATCAAGCTTCGATGTTTTTCATATTTGTATTATTTATTTATTTATTTATTTAAATTTAACAATGGTTATATTACATATTTTCATCATCAGATCAGTTTAGATTAATAGATATAGGTACATAAGATTGATCAAACAATT
>PVJA010027521.1:0-28586 GCA_004027025.1 Myocastor coypus | reverse complement strand
AAAAAAAAAAAAAAAAAACATTATAAAAAAAATAAATAAAAATAGGGGCCCGGCGGGATGGCTCAGTGGTCTAAAGCACCTGCTTGGGAAAGCTTGGGCGGCTGTAGGGACCACGGTTCGATCCCCAGCACCACATGCTGTGCCAGCCCTGCCCTCGGGACGGGCTGAGCTGGCCATAAAAATGAGTGAATAAACAAACAAAGGTTCTGAAACAAGAAAAAAATAAATAAATAAAAAAATTCTTTAAATAAATAAATAAAAATAAACAAACTCAAAGGCCATGGCTCAATCCTCACTACCACAATACAGATAAATGAATGAATGGATAGATAGAGATAGATAGATAGATAGATAGATAGATAGATAGATAGATAGATGATAGATGGATGATATAGATGATATATAATTGATAGATGATAAATAGATGATAGGCAGATATATTAGGTAGATAGATGATAAATGATAGATAGGTGATAAGCAGCAGACAGGAAAGACTCACACTTTGGTCCAAGGTGTCCAGGGTTTCAGGCATGGTTGGGTGGACTTAGGTTAAGGCCACACTTCCCAATAAGATGTGTGGCACAGGAAACTTGTGTACCTCACAGCAGCTGGGAAGTGAAAGAAATGAAAAGCAAGAGGCTGGGGAGAGAGCTCAGTGGTGTAAGTACTTGCTTGGCAAGTGCAAGGACCAGGGTTCGATCCCCTGTATGAGCGTGCCAAGCTGGCCCAGGAATCAGCCAATGAAACTGAGCCTGGTGACATGCACCTGTAATCCCACCGGGGTGGGGGTGGGGGTGAGACAGGAGGATCACTGTGAGCCCAAGCTGTGTAGCAATACTCTGTACCAAATAAACAAATAAAAGATTTTTTTTATAGGTTTAAAAAGAAAGGGCAGGGCCTAGTGTTCCCTTCAAGGGCATCCCTAGGAAACCCCCTCTGCTGACCACCTCCCAACAGCACTGCAGCCTGGGGGCCACTGGCCCTTGGGGACATTGGCTAACCCAGTACACGAAGCTAGCCGAACCTGCTGAGGGAGGAGGCCCAGGGAAGGTGTTAGATCCTGCAGTCATCCCAGCCCACATACTGTGGGATGTGGAGAAATCAAGCTAACCCAGGACGAGTTGCTGTTTCAGGTCACTAAATCCTCAGGTGGTTTGAGCGCAATGCAACAACACAGCATTACCTGTCTGCGTCCTCACCCACATGTAATGCCAGGGCCCAGCAGGCACCAGGCCCAGGTCCACTGACACAGGGCCCTATGGCATCTCAGTGCCTTTGGCCTCTCCTGCTGCATATATAGCTATTGCAGGGTGGTACAGGAAGGGGCCACCAGCACGGATACCACTGTTGAGGTAGAGCCAAGCACAGCGCAGGGACTGAGGCTGGACACTCCGGACTCTCAGTGAGGTCCTGTGCAGAGGTTTGGGCCCAGAAGCACATCCTTCAGGCATTCCTGCACCTTGGGCCTCTCTGGCCTTTAGCCTTACCCTGTTGAAGGCAATGCGGTGCTGAGCAAGCATCTTGGGGCGACGCTGGCTCTAGGGGCCATGGCCCTGGACGTAGCGTGCTGCAGCTTCCAGGGATGATATCCAGATGTGCACATGGGGTGCACCCCTGGGCCAAGGCCACACCTCATCTGTGCCTTCCATCCACCTGGTTTTCTCCTGTGAATGCTCTGGTTTCCCTTCCTGGTCTCCCTCCTACATCGCCCATCCAGCTCTCCACAGACAGAAGAGCACCAGAGCCTTTGTGGGCTTGTCCCTGAGCCACAGGACGTGGAGGTGCTCAGTCTGGGGCTTGTCTCTGCCTCGAGGAAGCTCCCAGGCTGCGCTCTGAGAATGTGGCCTGCCTTCCCTCACCCTCTGAACCCAGCTTGCCAGCATAACAAGGAATCTCAGGCACCAGGCACAGGTATCTGACGGCAATAGATTTATTAAGTATCCCCCCAAAATATATAAACACAACCAGTAAAAAACAAACCATAAAACATCAGGCTTGGAGCCACAATAAAACAAGGAGACTGAGAGCAACAGGAAACAGAGGTGGCCTAAATGGGGAGGACAGAGCCATGGACTCATGGGCGGGGTGGCCATAAATACTGAGGACCTTAACTCGGGAGCCCTGGGCGCTGGGACAAGCTGGTGGGAAGCCAAGCTGGGGACAGTGTCATAGATGGACAGCTCTGGGGCACGCACTGCTTGTCTTGGCCCTGGCTGCCTTGCAGCCCCAGACTCTGGCTGTGAGAGGCTTCACTTGGGGCCCTGGGCCTCAGACTCCTCCTCGTCATCTTCATACATCTCGCCTTCCTCCTCAGCCGTGGCGTCCTGGTACTGCTGGTACTCAGACACCAGGTCGTTCATGTTGCTCTCAGCCTCGGTGAACTCCATCTCGTCCATGCCCTCGCCCGTGTACCAGTGCAGGAAGGCCTTGCGCCGGAACATGGCCGTGAACTGCTCTGAGATGCGCTTGAACAGCTCCTGGATGGCAGTGCTGTTGCCGATGAAGGTGGAAGACATCTTGAGGCCGCGCGGCGGGATGTCGCACACGGCCACCTTGACATTGTTGGGGATCCACTCCACGAAGTAGCTGCTGTTCTTGCTCTGGATTGCCAGCATCTGCTCGTCCACCTCCTTCATGGACATGCGGCCCCGGAACACTGTGGCCACTGTGAGGTAGCGGCCGTGGCGCGGGTCGCAGGCGGCCATCATGTTCTTGGCATCGAACATCTGCTGGGTGAGCTCAGGCACAGTCAGGGCGCGGTACTGCTGGCTGCCCCGTGCAGTGAGTGGGGCGAAGCCGGGCATGAAGAAGTGCAGGCGTGGGAAGGGAACCATGTTCACGGCCAGCTTGCGCAAGTCGGCGTTGAGCTGGCCGGGGAAACGGAGGGAGGTGGTGACGCCACTCATGGTGGCCGACACCAGGTGGTTGAGGTCCCCGTAGGTGGGTGTGGCCAGCTTGAGGGTGCGGAAGCAGATGTCATACAGAGCCTCATTGTCGATGCAGTAGGTCTCATCTGTGTTTTCCACCAGCTGGTGGATGGACAGCGTGGCATTGTAGGGCTCAACCACGGTGTCTGACACCTTGGGTGAGGGCACCACGCTGAAGGTGTTCATGATGCGGTCGGGGTACTCCTCACGCACCTTGCTGATGAGCAGGGTGCCCATGCCCGAGCCCGTGCCCCCGCCCAGAGAGTGGGTCAGCTGGAAGCCCTGCAGGCAGTCGCAATTCTCACACTCTTTCCGCACGACGTCCAGGACTGAGTCCACCAGCTCTGCACCCTCTGTGTAGTGACCCTTGGCCCAGTTGTTGCCTGCCCCTGACTGACCTGTGGGAAAGCAAGGAGTGGCTGGGCAGAGGTCAGGGGCTAGACTCCCAGGCTACCCAGTCCACTGCACAGTGCTAGTACCAGCCCTGCGGTGCCCGGTGTCCAGGGCAGAACCAAGAACTCGGATGTGTAAGCCAGTGTTGCCCTGCCTCCTCCCACCTGGAAGCAACTCCTGGGGTTGTCATTCTCAGGCTGCTGCCACTAGAGCTTGAGGCAGAGCGAACTTACCAAAGATGAAGTTATCTGGCCTGAAGAGATGCCCAAAGGCCCCAGACCGGACGCTGTCCATGGTTCCAGGCTCCAGGTCCACCAAGATGGCCCGAGGAACATACTTGTGTGCTGAAGGGAGACGGGTTTGGTGACACAAACCACAGAGCATCAGAGACACTGACTCCTGCCCAGTGAATCCTGTCTCAGGACTGGCAGCTCCTGCTCTCATCCTAAGGCTGGGACTCATGCAAAGTTCCCACCTTGCTACTGAGTCACATGGTCCCACGGGCAGGTAATATGTCACCAGTGTGCTATAGAAATCACGGTGTACCAGTGGGCATCAGCCCTGACTAAGACCTGTACCCCACGACCTATCCCTTGCCACATGTATGTGCCTCTCTGTGATGGCTGTCACTGTGACCTGCTGTCTGTAGTTTGGGTGCTGTCCCATCTCTGGCCCCACATGCTGGCCTCTTGGGCAACCTAGGGGCCAGGGGTGCTACTATTCCAGCCCTCAGGTGCCCTCTCCCCAGGGCCAGGGCCCAGCAGGTACTCACAGGAGGCCTCATTGTAGTAGACACTAATGCGCTCCAGCTGCAGGTCCGAGTCCCCCACGTAATTGCCACTGGGGTCTATGCCATGCTCATCACTGATGACCTCCCAGAACTGCAGCAGACAGAAGAGAAGCAAAGTCAGTGGATGATCACAAGTGTTGAAATTCTGCCCCTCCAGCCTCCCAGCCCTCAGCACCAAATCCAGACCTGGGTCCCGCTAGCCTCATTGTGCTGTCTGCACATTCAGGCTGCCTGGAGGACCCAGGGGCCCTCAGCATCAGTGCCAATGCTGCCCAGGGATGGGGCCCAGCAACATCTAACACATTGCCGGCCTCAGTGAGTGGGACCATGGGAAACCTGAGAGCCAGTCACAACAGGTATCCCTGCTGGGCTGCAGAGCTCACCCCATGTCCATGTGGAACCTGTAACTTGCAGGCTCATCTTCTCTCCATGTGGAATCCAACTACCAGCTGGGTGTGGTGGCACATGCCTGTAATCCCAGCACTTGGGAGGCTGAGGCAGGAGGATTGGTGCGAGTTTGAGACCAGCCTGGGCTGCAAAAGTGAGCTCAAGGCCAGCCTGAAGTGAACTGCATAGCAAGACCTTGTCTCAAAAAGACAAAAAAAAAAAAAAAGAATCCGACTACCTCTTCTAGATGGAGAGAGGACACTGCACCTCTCCTCTCTTGCTCCTGTCCCTGGGGAACAGCAGCGCATGACTATGGGCAGGGAACAAGGAGCCCCTATGCCCTGGTGCCTTCTTTCATGTGACAGAGCTGGAGCACATGTGAGCACAGCATCTGGGTGAGCAGACTGTAGAGCCTCTGCCTGGGCCCACTTCAGTGGGGTCACATGCTGCACGCTCCCCAGGGCCACAGGACCCCCTCCTCACTCCTGAGTCACCACTGGGGGCTGGAGCACTTGACATGCACTAACAAAGGGCCTCTACATAGCAGTCAGGGCTCATGTAAAGATTGTTCTTCAGAAGAGTTGTGTCATAGTTGGGCATGGTGGTACATGCCTGTAATCTCAACACTTGGGAGGCTGAGGCAGGAGGATCCGTGTGAGTTCAAGACCAGCCTGGGCTACAAAAGTGAGCTTGAGGCCAGCCTGAACTGCATAGATAGCAACACCCTGTCTCAAAAAAAGACAAAAAAAAAAAAATCCAAAGTAATTGAACAGATTATTATAAAACACCTACAGGCCTGGTGGTTTATACTAACAGGAGGTAACTCAGCAAGCACAGAGCTGGATTTCTTTCCCTCTCTTGTGTATTTTTGTCATCCCCAAGTTTTCTTCCTGTTTTTTTTTTTTTTTTTTTTAAGTTTGTTTTCTGAGACAGGGCTTTGCTATGTAGTTAAGACTGGGTTTGAATTCATTCTGTAGCCCAGGTGGGGCTCAAACTCACAGCAATCCTCCTCAGCCTTTGTTTGGAGTACTGGGATTACAGGCAAATGCCACCATACCTAGCACCAGATTCTTCTGCCTCAGTCTCTTGGATAGCTGGGATTACAGGTTCATGCCACCACAACAAGCTCTGCAACATTCAATTTTTTAGAGAGAAGGCTGGGCATGGTGGCACACGCCTGTAATCCCAGCACTTGGGAGGCTCAGGCAGGAGGATCGGTGCAAGTTCGAGATCAGCCTGGGCTACAAAAGTGAGTTCAAGGCCAGCCTGAACTGCATAGTGAGACCCTGTCTCAAAAAGACAAAAAAAAAAGAGGGCGGAGAGGTAGCTCCGTGGCACAAGTGCCCACCTGGCAAAAAAAAAAAGAAGCTGAGGCAGGAGGATCATTGTGAGTTGGAGACCAGCCTGGGCTACATAGCCAAGATCTTGTCTCAAAAAACAAAACAACAAAAAAATTTACAGGGAAAACATATTAGCAACTACTTTTGTATTCAAAATTAATAAAAATGTAATTTAAAACAATATCAGTAAAACTGATGTAACACAGTTAATAAAACAGCGGACACCTAGATTCCACAGCTCAGGTCCAGCTTCTTTTAAGAGCCCAGGGTCCGTTCATTGCATGCGGGGTAGCGCTGTCCGCGGTGCTGACTCTGTTGTGACCTGAACCAGGAGCCTGAAGAAATCGGCAGTGAAGGAGGGAGCTGACTGAAGCCCCCTGCCAACCCCACCCCCACCCCACAACTGGCTGCGGCGCTGAGAAGCTGGCCACACCCATACATGGGGGAGGGGCTGAGTCCACCGCAGCGGGAGCTGGTGGGGCCAGACAAAGAGGACTGCAAGACCCCTTCAAGGCAGTGCCAAGACTGGCCCCTGGGACTGGGTTGGTGCCCAGACTCCAACCACAATAACCATGGGGTGGGGCCCCCGGTGTCATCTGTCTTCTGCCAGTCCTGACCCTGCCCTGAGACCCTTGCCAAGTGATCCAACTTCTACAGCTTCAAGGCTCTCATCCTGAGGGCAGGTAACACCCAGTCCTCCCATGCAGGACTCACACACAACTCACAGGGCAGTCAGAATGCTCAGAAGTGTGCCTAGCTCCCTCTGTCTGTCCCTTCTTTGTGACCCGTCAGGTACCACCCAAAACCCCATAAGCAGCAGAGGCCCCTCCCTTGGCCAGGTGGCAGATCCTGGTGATGGTCACGGGACAAGGAAACAGAACCCTCCACCCACAGCAGCCCACATTTAGCTACAGAGTGGGGAAGCTTCCTCTTGCCTGAGGCAGGTGTACAGTCTGGCCTGGGCTTCCAGGCTAGCCTCTGGGGCTGTCCAGGCAGTGGAGCCAATAAGGAACTACATGAAGGGTGCAGGGACAAAGGAAGACACTGACCTACTATAAGAAAATTCACCTCTCAGCTATTGGTATTGTTACAAAGATCGGAGTTTTTGTTCACTAGGGAGTGAACATAGGGTTTTTCTACTGAGCTGCACCTCCAATTTATTTCTTTTTGTTTTTTGGTCTTTTGTTTTTTGAGAACAGGGTCTTGTTTAGTTTGCCCAGGTTGGGCTCAAATTTGTGACCCTCCTGCCTCAGCCTCCCAGAGTGCTGGGATTCCAGATGTGTACGACCAACCACACCCCGTTCAGATAGTAAAATTTTGAGCAAACATAAATGAGAGTAACTGACAAGGAATAAGGGTCTTACCGGGGAGAAGCTGAACAAATCTCAGCCAAGGCCACTGTCCAGCGCCCAAGTGCTGCCTTTGTCCAGCAGCCCACAGGGGTGTGGGTTCTGGGCTGGTCCTGACTTCCAGCCCTGAGCTCTAATAAGCCTGCGTGGGATCACAGCGCAGGGCCAGTCCTGGCCACAGAGGAAGGGTCAGCAGACCAGGAGCAGATGCTCTGGGCAGGCCAGGTTCCTGTGACCAGTTAATGAGTCCCGGGCCCCTCCCTCAGGCCAGGCCAGCTGTCAGCCACCGCCCCAGGAGTCCTGATTTGATCCGAGGCTTCGGGCCCCAGCCTCCCCTCCCCCACCCCCTCCTTGAGCAGGCGCAGCTGTCTCCTCCGTGATTAGGGAGTCTCCCCAGCAGAGACACCTCCACCCAAGAGTCAAACTTGTAATTTGCATGTCAGCCACGTGGCTGCCCCAGCCCCTGGTAATTAGGTTTTTGTTCCTGCCTGGTTTCCATAGTAACAGTCTTAGAGCTGTCTCTCCCAGGCCCCTCCGCTCCAGGACGTCTCCCTTCTCAAAGCTGTGTCCCTGGCCTTAGTCCTGACAAAGCCCCTACGTAGTTTTAAGGGAGGTCAGCGCCTCGGCCCACCCCAACCCCAGGTCGGCAATAGGCAGTGGCAGAGAGGCTTCTTCCACTTGCTGTGTGACCTTGAGCAAGGGACAGCCACTAGGGCTGGGGACAGGACAGCTGTGGGAGTCCGGGTGGATTGAGGCCACCTCCCGAGCCTCGCAATCACTGCACCAAGCCTCTTCTGCGTGGCCTGCGTCCGTGGGGCGGACCGACCGTGGAGCGGAGTCCCCGCAGCGCAGCCCAGCCGAGCCTTTGTTCTCATATCCAGGCTCGCGGGGCTGAGTGGGCTCGGCCAGTAGGGTAGGTGCAGGGGTCCAGCCTGGACCAAGGTCACCGGACAGCAGACCCTCCAACAAAGAGAAGGCGGACGTCCCTGCTGCAGGGTCAACGCCGCAGCCGGCCCCACCCAACTGCTCCGCCCGCCCATCCACTTGACTAAACTGTGCCCGAGCAGGGCCACACCCGGGTGCCGACCCAGTCCGAGGTCTTCGCTGCACTTGGGCAGCTGCGTCACCTGAGCCGTACAGGAGAGCATGTGGGGCGCGGGGCGGGGCGTGGGTCCTTTGTTCTGGGCCTCGCGAGGGGCGCAGCCCGGGGGGCACGGTGCCCCCTCCCTGATCCTTCCCCGCTCCCTCCTCTGTTCCGAGGCGTAGGGCGGGCGGCCTCACCTTGGCCCCGATCTGGTTGCCGCACTGGCCGGCCTGGATGTGCACGATCTCCCTCATGCTGGCTGGCTGCGGGAGCAGACGCTGCGGAGGACCCCGGGACCCGGGCGCGCGCTCTTATAGCGACGGCCCCACCCCGGCGGCCGCGGGCGACCAATCGGATCCCCGCTGTAGAGCCGCGTCCCCGCCCCGGCGGTCGCTTACTGCCAATAGCGTCCTGGCTCCTGAGCCACGGCTCCGCCTGCACGGCCCCGCGGCTCCGCACCTCTCATCCCGCGCATCTGGCGGGGCGGGGGTCCTCCAGGGGCGTGGGCTCCGCGGAGGACAATGGGGCTCGGCGGCCTCTCCCCGTGCATGTGGGACTCCGTGGGCTTAGGGATCGGATCAGGGACATCAGGAGCCGACCATAGATCCACGGGAGCGCCGACCTCGGCCAGGGCCAGGGAGCCTGAGTCAGGAGGGCTGCGGCACAGAGCAAATACCGCGGCCCCTACCCGGAGGGAGCTTGCTGCCCTTCCCCCAGGGCTGCCGGGCTCTGAAAATGCAGCTTTGCGGTTGTCCTAGGACCAGAGCCAGGCAGTGGCCGGACGGGTTGGGGAGGAAGTTTCTGCCTGACTCATCCCTGATGTCACCCGCTCCGTGGCCTCTGGTGCTAGTGAGGGCACCACCTGAGCGGGGACTGCGGAAGGGGCGCGGAGCAGCGGGTGGGGGACCGGTGGGTGGGTGCGGCCGTGTGCGGTGGACAACAGCTGAGTGAGCCGTGCAGTGAAGGTCTGAGACTTCTACCGACAGCTCTCCATCAGGGAGTTGCACTTGGCCTTGCTCACAGGAGGGCCCGGAGAGCAGGCCCAATGGGGTCTGCGCAGGACAGGCCTTGGTCTCCTCTTGGGAGAAGCTCCCGCTTGAGCCTCTAGAACGGAGTCTTTTGTCTACAGTGGGGCCCCACCCCCTGCAATGTGGAAATGTCTTTCTGTGCCAGCTGTCCCTGTTCACGGAATTGGGGGTGAGCATTTGGCTGCATCTCCTTTGAGCAGGAGTAGAGAGGCTTGGAGCATCCATAGGCCTCCACCTCCTCCCTGCCAGGGTGGCGTTTGGCCAAGCTCGAGCATTATCCCCAGAGCTTTGGTGTCAGGCCGAAGGCTGACTCACTGTTCTGTCTCCCCCAGCTCTGCCGGGAACAAGCTCCCAGCCCTAGGCTGCTACTGACAGCACAGCCCAGGTTGGGATTGGTGAAAAGCTGCCTACTGGAACCAGCACTGCCTCAGCCAGGGCAGAGGGTGGCTGAGTGCTCTGCATCTGTGGAGGAAACTGAGACAGGCTTTGCAGAAAGGCTGGGCTTGGACAGAGGAAGAGAGGGGTGTCTGTCTCCAGCACCACGTGGCACAGTCCATCCCTGCTGCCCCCTACCCCTCCAGCCTTGTGCAGTCCTCAGCAGTGTGACCTGGCTGTTTCTCAGGCAGGCAGGCAGAGGTCAGACCTTGGAAGGCAAAGCTGGTCAGGGCCTCTGGCCCAGCCTGTGCCGTGGGCAGGTCCCCAAAAGGGACCTTACCAGCCAAGGCGCACACAGCTCACGCTGACCACTGTAGTTGGCTGGAGGCAGCAGTGTCAGGACCGTGCGTGTGAGTACAGAGATGAATGAGGAGGGGATGTGGACCCTGTTACTCCTGGCTCTGTGCTGGAGTGTGGAGAGCCAGAGGGGAAGCCAAGAAGCACCTGCGTGAGCCTGATTGGGACCTCCACATTCTTCCCATAGATGCTGTCATCCTTTAGGACTGTGGCTCCTCACCTGGGCACATGGCCACAGCTAGGAGGACTCCCTTCTTCCCCTCCTGATTTCCATCCCATCTTCTCTCACCCACACATCAAGCATCTTCCAGAAGGAGCTGCAGGACAGTGAGGCAGCTGCCAGGAGCACAGTATCTATTACCAACTTTCCTGGCCCAGCTTCCCGCAGGCCCTGGTCCCAGAAGAACCCAGCCTCTGCTGCAGCCATAGTCAGCCTCTGCTAGAGTGCGCACAGCACAGGGGAACAATGGGGAGGGTGAGCCTAACTGCCCTGTACAAAGCACATGCCCTGGAAATCCTGTCCCTCTGCAGAGGCAGTGAACTCCCTTCCTGGAGTATCTACTCCTGGGCTGTGGCTGGAGCTTCCTGGTGGCATCCTTGGCCAGGGGCCATGCTCCTCCCCACTGATTCTTATCACTCTTCTAACCCAGACTTTTTTGTGTATGTGTTTATTTTTTAGGGAAGGGCCTATAGGGTCTCACTACTAGATCAGACTCGTAGTGATCTGCCTGTTTACAGCCTCTCAATAGTTGGGATTATAGGCGCACAGCACCATGTCCAGTCTCAATTGCTATCTCAGTGTGCCTTGGAGGCAGGGCCCCACAGCAGGCCCAGGGATTGAACCCCCGGCCCCATGCGTGCTTGCAAGTGCTTTAATGTGCTGAGCTATTTGTCCGGCCCTCTAACCCACACTTCTTGTCCCAGTAGCTTGTCACAAGCCTCAAGAGGTAGCAGCAAAAATTGGTTGTTTCGCTCTTTGGCGGGACCAGGGTTCAAACTCATGACCTTGCGTTTGCTAGGCAGGCATTTATGCCACAGAGCTATCTCCCCAGCCCCTAGCAGCAAAAATTGGGCAGGGAGCCAGATGTGGAGGAACCATGCCTTTAGTCCTAACATTCTGGAAGGCTGAGGCATAAAGATAAAAAAAAAAGTTAGGGCAATTAGCAACTTAATAAGACTGTCTCAAAAAAGTATAAAATAATAGTAATAGTAATAATAATAATAATAATAATAATAATAATAATAATAATAATAATGGTTTAGAGATATAGCTCAGTGAGAAAGTCCTGGTTTTAATCCCTAGTACCAACAAACAAACAAAAACCACCCCCCCACACACACACAAATCCATGCATGGAGGTTGCCTCGACCTGGGATGGAGCACTCTCCAGGGGAAGATCTCCCCAGGCCCCTAACACACCCAGCTTCCTCCCTTCCCTGTGGTAGCTGCTCAGGCTCCAGCTTTCAGGGTGACACTTGCCCTCTCCCTGGTTCCACACGTTCCAAGATCATCCTGCCTTCCTCTGCCCAGCACCCTGGTCTGAGACCGATAGTACCATATGCTCAGGGGAAGCAGCACAGCAGCACCTCCCTCAGAGTCGTGCGGAGCTCCGGGCTTCGGAAGGCATAGATGAGGGGGTCCACGATGGAGTTGCAGATGATGAGTACCAGGAAGAGGTTGAAGTTCTGGAAGATGCAGCTGCACACGGGGTGTTGAGGGCAGAGGATGATGAGAGTGAGATGCAGGAAGAAGGGGCCCCAGCACAGGAAGAAAATGCCCAGGAGGATGGTGAGGGTGACAGCCCCCTTGAGGCAGCACCCTCGAGGGACTGGGCGCTGCCTCTTGTGGAGCTGGGCAATGCCTTGGGCATGCTGGTAGGCTCGGGCCAGCATATGTACATACAGAACTGCCATGAGAACCAGCATGGTCAGGAAGAAAGCAACCAGGCACAGCAGCACGGCCGTGTGCTGGTAGTAGGTGATGAAGAGGGTGCTGGAGAGGATGCTGGCCACCCAGATGATTGCGATGGCCCATCGGGACCGGGACAGTGTCACAATGCTGTGATAGCGCAGTGTATAGAAGATGGAGATGTAGCGGTCCACGGCAATGGCACCCAGAAAGCAGAGGCTAGACACCATGGAGCTACAGATGAGCACATCAATGACATTATTCAGCTGCTGCACCACGGTGGCTGCCGTCACCAGGGTGCCTGCCTCCAGCAGCAGGATGATGGCCGTCTCCAGGACAGTGCTGCAGCTCACCAACAGGTCGGACAGGGCCAGGCAACAGATGAAGCAGTACATGGGTGAGTGCAGGTTACGGTTCTTGACAATGGCAGCCACCACCAGCACATTTTCCACCAAGCTGACCAGCCCCAGGACAAGGAAGAGCCCATCAGGGATGGACACATGCAGGCACCCTGGTCCTGTGTGGTTGGCAGGCAGCCCTAGAAGCAGGGTGGCTGAGGGGGTGGCATTGATGGAGCCCAGGATCCTCCTTGAGGGTTCTTGCATGGGGCCAGTCCTGTTCTGGGATGAGGGGCCACCAGAGTCCTGAATTTCAGCTGACATCACTCCATGACTCCCACTCAGCTCATGGTGCTGGAAGGCCTGGAGTCTTGCGTACCTGCCACCATCCATCCAGGGGCCCCTAGAGTGGCCATCACTCACCCTCTGCATGGTGGCACTGCCTTGGTCCGAGCATGGCCTACACCGATCCAATACTGTCTGGCTAGGGTGCTCGCTGCTCACCAACTCTCACTCCCAGTGTGCATGAACCTGGTCCTCAGCCGCCCAGAAGGCCCCTCAGGACCAGATATTTCTGAGCCTCCGTCACCTGCCTCCCTGAGCCAGGGCTATGCTGAGGGTCCAGGAAGAATGGAGCCTTTCTCTGCATCTTTAAATTTGTCCCTGAGCCCCTCCTCTTGCGGGCGACCACATGATGGGGGTGTGTGCTCTTCCCATGCCTCAGTACTCCCGCCTACTTCTGGGGGTGTGGGCAGCACCCCCTGAGGCTCAGACTGGCACCTCTTCACAGCCAAAGCCTCTGAAGACTGACCCAACCTCCCCAGCATGTGTCCGTGCTATCCAACCCTTCTCCAGCCAGTCCCTTTGTGCTGGGGTCCTGGGTTCTTTTCCTCCCCACATTGCTCTGCCTGCCCAGCACAGCTCTTAGCACCATGCCACTGGGCATTTGTGAAGACTAGAGGGTGGCCCTATCCACTTCCAACCAGGGCAATTTATCGTAACACCTCAGCTGTTGAACATCAAGGTGAATTTGGAGGCCAGGCCAATGAAAATTTTAAAATTAAAGTTTCGCACTATGCATACTGCAGGAGACCTACCAGGGCGGAAGGTGACAGGGCCCTGCCACTTCTCAGGAGGGCTGGGTGAGCTCTGGAAGGGCTGTGCCCCAGTGCCAACCTGCAGAGCCTTTGCCTCCACTGCCCAGCCCTGCTGCAGACAAGCAAGCCCCTCCAGTGCTGCTAGGGCTGTCGCTTCCTAGGAACTGCCAACCAGAGGGCATCCTGGTGACAGCCAGCAGGACTCTGTAGTTCCCACTGTGCTTGTTTATCATGGGGCATCAGGGCACAGCCTCCTGGCCCTGTATCAGTGGTGCTGTTTCTTGTGGAGGGAGAACATCCAGGCCCTGGGGCTCGGGAGGCACACAACTGTGGCCCCTAGGTTCAGCAGTCAGCAGTTGGGGGAGGCAGCCCATGCTTTCTCATGGGGAACATGTCTGTGTGGACAGCAGGCGTTTTTCTGATGGAGGGTGTGGTGCCTCACACGTGGGCAGTAAATCAAAGCAGACAAAGACAAGCCAGGCGTGAGGGAGACTTCAGCATTTTCAAAGTATTTATATCTGTGCCACGGATGCTAAAATCCACCCTGAGCCAGCCATGATTCCACACACCTTTGACCCCAACACTCTGGGAGGCTGAGACAAGAGGACTCCAAGTTCTAGCTCAGCTGGGGCAATTTAGTAATTTAGAGCCCCCCCCCCCCGACCTGGAATAACAAAGCAGGGCTGCAGCTGCAGCCCAGGGTGAAGGCTCTGGGTTCATTCCCAGTACCACACCCTCCACCAAGGAAACCAAAGACAGGTTCTATCACTGCCCAGCCAAATACCAGCCAGTCTCTGGCTCTGGCAGGCCCTGACCATCCACACAACCACACAAGAGAACACACAGCAGACACTAAGAAAGGTGCATCACTCCTTGCTTCTGCACGGTCATGCAAAGCTTTCCCAGTTTCCTTGTAAAGCAGTGAGGTGCAGCAACGTCCAGCTGCACACAGGAGGGCGCTGCAGACAGGCGATGCCCCACCTGACAGTCTGAGCACAGCTCCCAGGCCAAGGACAGAGTCCTGGCCCCTGTGGACATCCCAGGGTGATGGCTGCAAGGCTTTGCTCACACTGCTGCTGTAGCTGACTAAAGCTCAGCTCCAGCCAGTGGGTGGTGGGTTCACTGCATGACAGACCACTATGGGATCTGCATGATGACTCAGACCATGCCTGCTGGAGGGGCTGGCCCCTCTGGTCACATGTGCTGCCACGTGACAGCTGACCATGCAGTTGTGTGGCTCGAGGGTTGTCTTCAGCTCAGCAGGCTTGGTGCTAGGGTCTTCCTTCTTGCCCTTGTGTGATGGTGGCCCACGGGGCCAGTGCGGCACTCAGCACTACTCTCCTCCCGTCTGCCTGTGAGTTCTGTTCTTGAAGCTCCAGTGAGGAGCTGTCCAGGGGAGCCAAGGAGGCAGGGCCCCTGCAACAGAGGGACACCTACATGTGGACCGGAAGTTGCCTGCCCCTGGGGCCTCTGGTGTCACACTTGCAGCCATCAGCACAAGCTCAATGAGGCCTTTGAGACAGCTGTGGTTGCCCAGCTCCTCCCCAGCCTGGACTTCAAAAGGCACAAGCACTGAGGCCTCAGGCAGGGCCACCACATCCTTCCCGCTGTGCCCAGCTAACACCAGACAGGGGAAGACCCTGCCTCACGCCCCAGTGAGGATCACACTGGGTGCATTTGTGGGGGCTTCCTGGGAAGAAGCTAAGGCCAGCAGAACTGGGAAGTCAGTGCTTCGATTTGCTAAGGTCAAGCGGGGGTGGGGTGGGGGGTGGGTAGCAAATCAGTCCTGGGATCATGTGATCAGATGAACCGGATGCCCTAGGGCCCAAAAGAACTCACTCCTGAAAAGAAGGCACAGGCTACCACCTACTGAGTGGGGACACTTAGGGCACACACCTCTCCCTGGGCCAGGCACCACCTTCCAGCCAACAGTGCATTAAGGAAGCCGTTCTAGTGGGGGCAGGGCCAGGTGCACAGGGGCCAATCAGCAAGCCCTGGCTGGGTCCCGCCTCTGCATCTCTTGTGAAGGCCCCTGGGAGCCCCGCAGCCAAGAGCAGACCTCCTCCCCTCCTAGGAGGCTGGGCTGTGAGGCCTTGGTTAAGCTTCCTGCCTTGAACTGGGGGAGCTGGCCGATAGGTCTCTTCGGGAGCCCCCCTCTCCCAGCCTGGTAGGAAGGGGCACAGTGGAGCAACACAGAACCTCCACTGGGGCTGAGGGCATGAGAAGAGCCAGAACCCATTGTAGCCCTGGGCCAGGCAGGCCAAGCCTTGCAGAGGCTATGACATAACCAAGCTGTGTTCACTGTGCACCGTTGGCATGAAACTGCCTCAACCCAAATGTCCCCACTCGGGCACTGCCCCTCAGGAACAGGCCTGGTCATCACTGTCCTTAGAACACTGGCTCTTCCTTGTGGAATTCACTGCCACCTGGTTACACATGGCAGCTGCAACCCCAGACATGGCACCCCCACTGCTGGGGAAGCACCTCTGCTCAACGTGAGAGACGTGAGCCTTGAGCCTCGAGCCTCTGTAACCTCCAGCAGTTCACAGGACCTTGATGCTCAGCAGAGAGACACACTCTGGGCCACCCATCTGGTTGTAGAAGTGGGGGTGACACAGTGTAGTTTGTATTGCTGATGGGCTGTTCCAGCAGAGATAGATGCTGAAGTGGAAACCGTGGCTGGAAGAACAGCTCACCCAGAGGAGGGCATCACCACTGATGTTTATAGGGACACAGGAGACAGGGTGGAGGGTGGGGTGACCACACATTCAGGATCTCTACCTCAGGGAGCTGCCCCCCCAGCGCAAACAAATCGGGAACATAACTGCACAGCATCAGTCCCAGTCACCCTCGCCCTCAGGGTTTTCCTCTCGAGGCACCTCTACGTCGTTGAAGTGGAAGTTTGCCATCATGTCTCGCACTGCCAACATCAGCCGGTTCAGGCCCTGGTTGAGGTTCACACCCCCAGCCACTCCTTCCTCTGGCCTCTCCCCCTGCAGCAGGGAGATGGGTCTGAGCCAACTGAGCCCTGAGGCCTTGGTCTCATCAGGGAGTGAGGGAGGGTCACCCATCCAGCCCCCCCCCAAGTGGCCGTGCAGCCAGCAAGGAGGCCCACCTTCCTTCTGGGTGCTTCATGCTACCCCTGGCCAGGGCGTGCCCCACGTACCTCCATAGCATAGTTTGGCAACAATGACCGGAAGAAGAGGGCAACTGTGTTTCCGTGGCTGACGGGACTTAGCCTGTAAGATGAAGTCGAAGCAGTCAGCAGAGGAACCTGAAGGGATTCCCTGGTCAGTCCTTATACCTGCACCCAGAAGCGCTCCCAGGTATTGGAGCAAGGCTGGGTGGGGCTGCGACACACAAGGAGGGTGACCAGGACACCTCTCTTGCTAGGCTACTGCAGCCATGGCCTGCATTTCCTTGTCCCTTAAAACCTGGAGGGAGCTGGGTATGGTGGCACATGCCACAATCCCAGCACTCGGGAGGCTGAGGCCAGAGGACTGACTGCAAGTTTGAGGCCTACCTGGGCTACACAGCTGAGTTTAAGGCCAGCTTGAACCCAGCCCCTGAAAACTTTTTTTTTAAACATTAATTAAAAAAAATTTTTTTTTCTTGTTTCAGAACTTTTGTTTGTTTGTTTATGTATTTTTATGGCTGGCTCAGCCTGCCCTGAGGGCAGGGCTGGCGCAGCATGTGCTGCCGGGGATCGAACCGCGGTCCCTGCAGCCGCCTAAGCTTTCCTAAGCAGGCGCTTTAGACCACTGAGAGATCCTGCCAGGCCCTGTGTCTGAAAACTTTTTAAAATTTTTTAAATATTAAAAAAAAAAGTAAAGGAGCTGAGGATATAGCTCAGTGGCATAAGTACTTGCCTGCCAAGCACAAAGTTCCAAGTTCAATCTCTGGTACCACAAAACAAAAGTAAAAAAGAACTGGAAGGAGCAGCCATGTCACAAGGGTAGCAGATCCAGGGGTCATATGGAGGCCACTGCTAGGGACGCAGGGCCTTTGCCTCGGGGGCACAGCCAGAGGAGGGTGCAGGTGGCTGGGCCATCCTAGCCTGTTGGGTATGTTTCTGACCCTGCTGACACAAACTTAATTTGACCTACTGAGGAACCTGACAGGGACTGGTTTCCCCATAAATGTGAAGGCCAAGTTCTGTAACAACGCGGGGGGAAGAAAAGGACACCACTCTGCCCATGCTGAGCTATGCACACTTTACAGGGAGACACTGCCAGGGCTGAAACCTACTGGGGCTGAGGGTCCAGGCAGCCTCTCAGCTCTCACTGCCACAAAGGAAGTGAACGGTGCTCCTGGGACCCGGATTCTGGAACTGCCCTATGCACAAGGCAGCCCAGAACCAGAGCTCGGATGGGTGCCTCCCTTCAGTCCTTGGCCCAGCCTCCTGGCGCACGTCCCAACAGCCCTTGAGCTATGCTCTGCCCTCATCTGGTCAGAGTTCTTCCTTTCTACAGTATGCACCTTGACCTAGCAGACTGACTGCAGATTTTGTTCTTTTGTGGTATTTGAGATTGAACCCAGGGCCTTTGCACTAAGCTCCATCCCCAGTCCTTTTCAAAATTTTTAATGTTGAGACAGGGTCCCGCTAACTTGCTCATGCAGCGTTGGAACTCCCTGTCCCGTAGTCCAGCCTCCCAGGGCTGAGATGAAGGTGTCACCATCAGGGTGGGCTGTGCAACTGATTCTATGCCAACTGCTAGGTGCCATAATCATAGCTGTTACCTCTTCACGGCACACTTGAGGGCAGAGGCTTCCTACTTTGCCTCCCACTCCATTTTTAGCACCAGCCACAGAACACACTAGGGCAGTGCTGCTATCAAATGGGCATGGGCAGGGCAGTGCCACCCCCACACCACACCCCAGCACCTCCCACCAGGGCAGGCAGGCTCTGAGCTTGTGCGGATCTCTTGCCTTCTGGGTCTGCACAAGTGCGGGCAAGGCAGGGGCAGGTACCTCTCGGGTCGGACGTAGGAGTGGATGGTATCCAGGGGAGGCAGAGGGTCAAACCCCATCACAGACTGCGTGGTCACCTCCTTGGGAAAGGGACAATGGGTCACATGAAAGATGCAGGGTGCAGTGCCACGTGAGTGGCCATGGGCTCAAGCTTCTGCTCAGCTTAGTGTTTGTGCATTGGGGGAAAAGCCTGTGGCTGCCTGCTAGACTCAAGCCACACGTAACCCCCTCACACACACACACCGTCCTAACCCCAGCAGTCCTGAGGCTGTTTTTCTGCTGATCAGAGCAACCTGTGGGCCAGCAGGGCTGCTCAGGCTCAGGCCCTCCAAAGACCTGGCCACATGGCTGCCTTGACCTGTGCTCATCCCTTGGGCTTCTAGACCACCACAACCAGACAAGTCCCAGCAACAGGGCTGTGCCCTGTGCCTGTGACTGGACTCTACAGACACCCCAACACCTGCCCACAGCCCCCCTTAGCCCCTTACCAGGGGCAGTGCGGCCACAGCCTCCTTGATCTCTGAGAGGATCACATGGCGGTGGATATTCCGGGGTGCACGCTGGTATAGCACCTTCCGCCTGAGGCCGTGTGAGCACAAAACAGCATGTGAGCTGGTAGCACCAGGGCCCTGAAAGAGCCCAGGAGCCCCCGGAAGAGGCTGCACGACGGGCCCCTGCCCTTGCAGCAAGAGCAGGCTTTGGACAAGGGTACCAGCTGTTGATCTGCCACTGAACCTTTTCATCCAGGAAATAGGACAATGGCTGTGGCCAATGTTGTTTTGTCCACACCAGGTCCCCAGGTATGTCTCTCTTTCCTAATAGGGTATAGAGCCTGCCTCCTAACCCATTGATCCCAACATGCAGCCCTAGGAGCACACTGCATCCCTGCCAGGAGCAGCATCCAGCCCAGCAGGGGCAGCAGCACACAGTGGTAAGCTCTGTAGGCACCGCGCCTTGTTGTCTCTGCAGAAAACTCAGGCTCCCGGGAGTGCTGTCCCCAGTGCGGAGGGCTGACAGGAGCCACAGGCCCAGCCAGAGCAGAGGAGGGCCAACTCTCTAGTGTGAAGTGGAGAAGGGGAAGCCAGCAGATGGCAGTCACCTCCCAGCCCCTGCTCTCTTGCCGGAGGTATAGGGACTGCAACCCTTAGAGCAAATGTAGAAACCAAGTGCGGGCCCAGAGGAAGCTGAACCCACGGCCAGTTCCCACGCTTGTAACCTGTGTGAATGGCAGCAGCTGCCACCCCTAGGAGGCCTCTGGGCATAACCTTGCTGGCTCCTTCCCATGAAGCTCCCCAGGGGAAGGCAGACCTCACAGATGTTCTGTCCCATGCACACCTGGGAGGCCATACCACCACTGTCCAGCCGGCTCACCTGCCCTCACAGGCCTCCACAGTGGGGTCCCCTGCATCCACAGCTTGCAGAACCTCACGGACATTCTCCTCCAGCCAGCTCATGGTGGCAGGTTCTTTCCACAGAAAGTGTGACCTCCCCAGGTACAGGCTCACCAGCTGACTCAGGGCAGGTGGCTGGCTGGGGGAGAGTGGGACGGTAGGCAACAGGATGACCAGGGCAGGGCAGACTAGAAGCCCAGCATCTCCAGCAGGGTGGGACACAAGGCTCTGCTCCTGTGACCCTGTGGGCTTTTATTTCTGCTTTTGTGGTACTGGGATCCAATCTAGGGCCTGTGCACTGAGTGACATTCCTCACACTTCTTATTTTTAACTAGCTAAGTTGCCCAGGATGGGCTCAAACTTGTAATCCTACCTCAGTCTCCCAGAGTGCTACAACAACGAGAGGCATATGCTCCCACACTAAGCTTCCTAAGTTATTATTATTATTATTAATTTTTTAAAAATATGCCTGGCGTGGTGGCTCACGCCTGTAATCCCAGCACTCGAGAGGCTGAGGCAGGAGGATTGGTGCGAGTTCGAGACCAGCCTGGGCTACAAAAGTGAGCTCAAGGCCAGCCTCAACTGCATAGCGAGACCCTGTCTCAAAAAGACAAAAAAATAAAAAAATAAAAAATATACTTAGTACAGGGTCTCACCATGCAGCCTAGACTCACAGTGATCCTCCCATTTTCAGCCTTCCCAGCACTGGAATTACAGGCATGCACTATCACACACAGTTTTGGTGGCGGGCTCAGTGCGCCAGGGGTGGGACTGGTGTGGCATGTGGTGTGGGAGATCAAACACCAATTCCTGCACTTGCCTAAGCAGATGCTTAATCCACTGAGCTACCTGCTAGCCCTAGACTCCTAAGTTTTTAAAATAACCATGAAGGTCATGAGTTTGCCCATCCTACCTCTCACCCCAGGCAGGCACCTGCACCTGCACCAGCCCCTGCTCCCTGTAGACTGTATCTTTAAGCTGGGTACTCACTTGCTCCACTGGCCCTTTCCCTTGGACTGGAGGGACCTTCCCTAGTGAGCAGGTCACCATGATGGGGATGGTGACAGGGGCAGAAACGATGGCCCCAAGGGCACCTTAACCCTGCAGTCTTGGGGTCATGGTGGTCCTGGTCCTCCACTGCCTCAAAGAACAAGGACTTATGAGAAGGCAGCTAGGTGTCTGCCACCCCTTACCTTATCTCAGCATCTGGGCCAAAGAATCGGTGCCCTGAGACAGTGGCATCAGGCCGCACGTTGCAGTACTCGAGCAAGGGCATGAGAACTACAGGAGAAGCAAAGGCATTGTGTGCCTAGGAGCCAGGAGCACCTGCACCTAGCTCTGGGCAGATGAAAAGAGACAGAGCCTGGTGCCGGGACGTGAAGGCCAGGCCAGGGCTCCGCATACTGCTGCTGAGGGCCAGGTCTGCAGCTGGGTCTGTCACACCCAGCTGAGTGCCTGGCCCCAACGGGCATGGGACAGGAGCATTCAGCAGGCACAGGGTTTATGGGCATGTGCTGAACGCATTAGTGACACAGCCTGGCCCCTCCACAGACTGGGGTCCACATGGCTGCTCATGCTGCAGAAGGCACCGCTGCAGAGCCCGGGGGCAGGTCAGTGACTGACACGTGGGGCTCAGGGAACCAACTACCCTAAGTCAGAGCCATGGCCATGGCCCCTAGACAGGCTGCATTCTGGGAATCTGCAGTGGAGCTGCTGAGAGAGCCCACCTCCCAGTGACCTCCCACTTGTGAGGACACAGGCCACGCTTCTGTGTAGCACCAGATCAGACATGAAGGGTCCATGGTGGACAGGCTGCTCTGCCTCAGCTCTCCCCGGGGTGTGAGGAGACTCAGGTCTGTGAGAAGTACCTGTTCTGGGCTCAGCCTGATGAGGGCCCAAGGGGACATCACTCTGCCTGGGCTGACAGTGGCTCTAACCTTGTCAAGTGACCCTCCCCGGCCTGGTAGCAGGATGGAGCTGGTGCCAAGCCTTTCCTATAGAATAGCAGGTGCCTGGTATGCAGGCACGGCTGTGCACAAACACTCCACACCCACGAGGGCAGGGCCAGTGTGCCTGGAGGCTTGGGATGCCGTGTGCCCACCCCACCCTCACACCTGGCCGGGCATGGAGAAGGCTCGCAGATGGGTGGAGAGCCAGCTCTGGCAGGTTAGTGAGGGCTGCTCTCCACACTTGCAGGAGGCCCTGGGAGTGCTAGCACCTGGGGGGGAGCTGCTCACCTCCGGGGAACATGATGAGTGCCTGCCGGACAAGGCTGGAGGCCTTTTCCCTCATGGAGTGCAGTTCCTGCTGGGGGAGGTCTGTCTGCTGACTCAAGAGAAAATATGCTAACGACACAGAGAAGGCGAAATTTGGGAGCTGGGACAGGTTCCGGTGCGCCTACGAGGGAAGGAAAGGAAAGCCTGGGTGCCGAGGTCACGAAAGCGCAACACGTGAGGTCTGAGGCTGCTGGGCACCGCGAGACGAGCAGTGCCCCTGGTCCATGGTCCTCTCGGGAGCAGTCTCTGCTCCACTTTTGTCTCAGGTGGTTTCTCTGAGATAGAGGACTCCCTATCTTGAAGTTAGGACTCCCTAACTTTCTTGAAGTTATGTGTTCATGAGCTCCAGAGTGTCTGTAAACTAGATGCCCGGAGCTGAGGCTCCTCAGTCAACAGCGCCAACTATTTTACAACTTAAGATCATTTACCTGGTCTCCACTATACATCAAGGGTATGCTGTGAAACAACTCAAACCCAGAAACAGAGGGAGGGAAGGCTTCTCCCCCTCCTCCTGCCCTTTCCTAGGGCCTGTGCGCGGCAGTCAGTGTGGAGGCTCAGGACTGTGTGGGGCGCCAATGCCATTTACACTTTCTAGCAGCTGCATACAGAGAAGGGTGAAGGCAATCTTAGACACCACCGGATCTACCCAGTACACCTAATGTCTCTTCAACACAGGCCCCTGGAAGGCTATCGGCTGGGCAGATGGCGCACGTCCTTCTCTGCTGCTGCACCTGGAAAGGGATGTGCACCCTGTGCTCAGGCACCTGGGCTGTTCTGCTGATCCAGAGCACTAAAAGCAAGGGACACATGTCCCCTCAAGGGACAGAGTGCAGCTCACACCTACCTCCCACTCCTGGAAGAGTCGGATCAAGTACTCATAGTTCCGGGCCCGCAAGGCCAGGTGGTCAATAAGTAGCAGCATGCAGAGGGGGTCCTCATCTGGCTCCAGGCTTCAGGATTCAGCATGGTGGGCAAAGCACAGAGGGAAACAGGGCAATGTCATAGCCAAGGGCCCTGGCCAGGGCTGCTGCTCAAGGACAGGAAGGTAGACGCTCACCTGAGGATGAGCTTGCAGTACTCCAGCGCAGTGCGTGGGCAGCCTCGTTTCTCCAGAAAGCTCATCTGCTTGTAGAGGGCCAGGTAGAAGCTCCTAGGTCCAAGAGAGCCTGCATGAGTCAGTCACAGCAAAGCAGTAGTGCGGTCACCCATGAGCCCTGTCGCTGCTCCTGCCCTCTGGGTTCTGCTGGCTCTCCCTATGCACCAGGTACGCTGAAAGATGCGACCATCCCTATGTCTGTAGAGACGGGGCACACTTGCCTTGCTGCTCAGAGCTCTAAATGCACTCATAGGGCCGGTGAGATAGCTGAGCAGACTAAGCACCTACTTAGGCAAGTTCAGGGATGCGGGGGAGACCTGGGCATGCTGAGCCAGCCAGGGAGAGTGGGCTGGTGGCGCATGCCTGTAATCCCAGTACTGTGGAGGCTGAAAACAGGAGGAGCACTACAAGTCCATGCTGCATAGTGACATCCTACACCAAATACATTAAAAAATTTTATTTTATTTTATTTATTTTTTTTTTTTTTGTCTTTTTTTGAGACAGGGTCTCGCTATGCAGTTGAGGCTGGTCCTGAGCTCACTTTTGTAGCCCAGGCTGGTCTCGAACTCGCACCAATCCTCCTGCCTCAGCCTCCCGAGTGCTAGGATTACAGGCGTGCGCCACCACGCCCAGCTTACATTAAAAAATTTTAAAAAATTAAAATTAAAATAAATACCTTCATACATGGAAAACCAAGATTATCTGGAACCACATCTTCTTGCTTTTTATTTCCTGCTTTTCATTTGGGGAAGGAAAGCTACAACCTATGACAATTATAACCTTAATTTATTCTGATTTTAATGGTTGTCAGTAGCACTATGCTGGATGAATAAAGCTGTAGGACTTTTGTTATCCTAGAGACTTATTTTTAGAACTTGTTTCAAAGAACTAAGAAGTTAATGTAAAGTGACGAAAACAACAGAGGAAACCAGTGGAAAAATTCAGGCCCAGCACACAAACAGCTGAGCCCTACAGTTGGACAGTGGCCATGGCCACAAGGTGGCCACATCCCAGTGGTGGCCAGAGAAGCAAGTACTGCTCAGCAGAGAGAGAGGCATCACGGAAAACAGGCCCCCCACAAGGGGTCCACAGACTGTGACCAGGCTGGAGCAGTGGTGAAGCCACAGGGCAGCAGGGCAGCAGTGTGAGGAAGAGTGGTGCAGCACCTATGTCACTGCTCAGGCCAGGCTAAGCCTACTGGCTCAGGAGTAGGTCCAGAGAACACTGGGAGAGACGTCAAGCTAACTGGGCACAGCCTCTTCCAAACCAGCACACAAAGATCATGCAGTGTGCAGCACCCACCCTGCCTCCAGCACTACAGCTCTCCACATGCCAGGCACCACAGTCTCTTGGGCCTCATAGTGTGGTCTGTCCCCCAGCACCATGTGCTACCACCTGCTCTCCATAGGCCCTGAAGTGGGAACTTGGGTGAACTCCCATCACTTCACTTCTAGGAGAAAGGCAAGTAAGTACTACTGCCACAAGACACTCCCAGAAGTCACCCCAAGGTGCCATGCTCACCTGTTCTCAGGTCTGCGGTAATCCAGCCGGCAAGTCCCACTGGTGAGGCTGAATAAAGGATGGAAGGCACACTCCGTACTGTACAGTGCTCTCTCTGCGGGCCACCGAGACACAGAGGAGGGTGTCAGGCCACGGCACAGTGACTGCAACCCCCTCCTCTGATGACTCATAACCAGGCAAGCTCTGGAAGGAAGGAAGTCACAGAACTAGGACCCTGAAATGGAGGCCAACAGCCAGGACCTACCAGGGACCCCAAGGCCACCCTGAGTGTACAGCAGCCACAGGACTGGGGACCTGAGATGCATGCAAACCCTGAGGACATCCTGTGAGAACACTGAGGCCGTGTCCTGCAGACCACAGGTCTACACATGTCACACACAACACCTGGCCCACACATTCACAGCCCCACTACTTACAATAGCCAAAAACACCTCAAGTGTCCCATGGCGGACACACAAGTATGGGGCTAATCCTCAGGTGGGACATTATTCTCCCATGAACAGGGGTGAAGGGCTGACACGTGCAAGGCAGGCCATGTAAACACTCTGTACACAGAAGAAGCCAGACACAAAGAGGTACATGTACTCTGTGATTACACAGAGAATTCTCACAGGAGACAGATCCACAGAGACAGAGGACAGCGTAGTGCTGCGGGGGGATAGGGCAGCGCACGTAGAGGGTCAGGCTTCTTTCATGGGAGGTGCTCCGAGATGGACTGTGGTCATGGCTGTACAGCTTTGGTAGACTGAGAACTAACGGATCACATGTTAAATGGCTGTACCTCACAGTGGAGGAACTCTAGTTCCTCAAAGCCATTATTAGAATGTCCTTGCAAGCCCATCTCTGGCCAGGAGCTGCAGTGCCCCCAAAGAGGGCTCTGTCTCACCTGTGAGGTCTCGTGCCATCTCCTGGTCATCCTGAAAGCGGCAGGCATCACTGAGCTGCAGGAGTGAGTCTACATGGTAGGGGCTTGTCTGGAGCAGAACCTGTCGGAAAGGAGGGCAGCCCTGAGGAGGCCCTGAGCAGGTCCCACATGGGGCAGCCCACCCTAGTGTGATGGTCCCATTGTCCCTTAGACTCTGGACCACTGCTATTCAGCTGGACTACTGGTCTGTTCAGGGTGGGAGCTCAGAATTCTGTCTTCCCAGGCTGCAGCCTGTACCTCTCTCCACCTCAAGGAGGTATGAAGCCGGTGTAGAGGGATAGACCTGCTGCTATCTTAGCATACTGGAGGCTGGATAAGTTGAAGGCTTAGTGGGACCTGTCCCAAAATATGGCTGAGTGCAAAGGCCTTGGGCTTAACCCCAGGACCACCGGGACAAGACTGCAAGGCCACTGGGGACAGAGCAGACTTGGGGGCACAGAGGAGGATCCTCTTTTGGTTCTCAGAGAATGGGGCCAGCTGGTCCCTTGGCACACCAGCGCAGAAGACGCAGGCCTTGATGGCACAGAAGCCAGGCTGCTGTGAGCAGGGAATCTGACGCTCCTCTGATGTGCCAGCTGACCAGAGGCAGAACAAGAATCGCTGCACACAGCTCCTGAGAGGCCAGGAGAGCAGCAGCTGCCGCACCCCACAGTGTGACCACAAGGTGTGGCCCACCCCTGTGCCAGAGTCTGGCTGCCCTGCATGCAGGCAGCCCCCTGCTAGGGGGGCCCTCCCCACTCAGATACCCCAGCAGGTGCAGGCCAGGGTCTAGCACAGGGGCCGCTCCACCCGCTCCTGCCCAAGTGCAAGGATCACGAACCACAATGTTGTTGGGCTCCATAGACTCCACGGCTACCAGGAACTTGTGCTGTGCCTGCTGGTAATCCTCGTTGTGCTCAAAGGCAAAGAAGGAGAGACCTTTTTTTGATTCCAGCAGCCGCATTGACAGACCTGGAGGTAAGAGTGCCCAGAGAGGGCAAGCTGGGGGCCAGGTGGCAGCACCACTGCAGGGCAAAGTGCTCTGGTCACACACACTCCTGTCCTTGGCTAGGACCGTGGCACTGACGCAAGTGACCCAGGGCTGGCCTGGCTGTCTCTAGGCTACCTACTACCATCTGCTCGACACACTGCCAGAACAGATGGGCCGAATTCCCACCACTGGACAGTAGGGGCCCGCACCCCGTCTCCTTTGGCTTCCCCTGACCCTGATCCCCTACTCCCAGCCCTAGATGTGGAAATACTGCACTCAGCTCATGTTGGGTGGGATAAACATGCAGGGTTGCCGTGAGGGTGGGAGCAGGAGTGATGTGGCGGGCACAGCACTAGGCCTCACCTCAAAGGCGATGGACTTATGACCCATGATTCTTTCTCTCTGATCTTCGTCTGACTTTGTGTTACATGTCCCAGTTTCCTCTGATTAACTTGGAAAGCTGTCTCCCAGAATAGCATGAAGTACATCAGTGGTTCTCGAACCCCTCCTTAGCCCTTCTGACAACCCTATCAGGGGCTCAGGTCCTGCAGGAACACGTGGTGCTAAGGTTTAGGCTTAAAATGCCCTAAGGCCTCATGTTCTCAAGTGGGGCTTTGGGAAGGTGACTAGAACAGGGGCCACTGTGCTCTCTGTAGGGATAATCCCCACTGTGTCCATAGCTGGCCATGCAATCTGAGGGGACGTGACTGAACATGTGGGTGACTGCCTTAGGAGAGTCAGTCTGCCTGTCAGTCAGTCTGTCTATACTCCTCCTCCCTCTTTCGTCCTGTCCTCCGGCTCCTCCCTAGCCTCTCCTTCCAGCCACCATGAGATGAATGCCTCTCTCCCATCGCATCTCTACACCAGTGTTCCTGCACTGGCACCAGCCAGTCGTGCACCGCACCCTCTGAAACTGTGATCCTAAACAGCTCTCCTTCAATTTGTGGGTGTCAGGTTTTTGTTGCAGTGACAGGAAAGCTGACAGCACATGTGGCCATGAGCCCACCTGCACAATGCATAGGTGGTTTTACTAGGACATAGGGCCTGGTGGGAACAAAGATGCCCATGAGGTAACAGCATGGGTACATTAACAGTGCAGGCTCTGGTTGCAGCATGAGCCCGAGCACTGTAGGATCCGCTAGGACCCCACAGGTATGGCAGGAGCAGCGACGGGGCATGGCCATGGCCTCTCCAGTTACCTCTATGCACCATCCCACCTCTTTCCACAATGAGTTCCTGCCTAGGCGTGGATGCCTGGGTCTCTCATCCAATCACACAGAGGGGTTGCACTTGTTTCTCCACCCCATGCTGTCCCTGCAACAGGCATTAACATGCCACCCAAGCCATCCTACCCTGCTGCAATGAAACCAAATGACCCTCAGTGCTGCTGTGATACAGTACCACAAAGAGGCAGACCATAGAAAGGCGGAGGAAAACCTTCACCGAAACAGCAGAGGACACACCAGTGGTGCCTGGGCTCTGTGCTGAGATCCCAGGTCTCTCTCCTTAGGCACCAGTATGCTGAAGTCTTCAAAAAAGCCACATACTACACACTGGTTTTGCATAGAGGAGCAGCTAGCTGAAGAGTCCCAGGCATCTGCAGACCTCACCTGGCTTGCTGTACCGGGGCCAGGTACTCTTAGGTGTTGTCAGCCACGTACACTTGGGGTACACACGCTGTCTCTGCCGTGGCCTGGGGAGGACAAGACATAGGCATGATTATATGTCGACGGTTCTCAGGGACCTAGGCCTGGCTTCCTCCATCTCTCAGGGGACTCCTAGGCAATTCCAGAAATGTGGGCCACAGGGGGCTGGGGAGGAAGCTCCATGGCACAAGTGCCTGCCTGGCAAGTGCAAGGTCATGAGTTTGAACCTCGGTCCCACACACACACACACAAAAAAGAGAAATGTGGGCCAAAGACACAGGGGTTCCAGCTCTCACCAGACCCAGCCTGGCATCTGGACCAAATGCTGGACTAAGATACATGAAAGCAGGTGCGTGGCGACCTACAGAGCCTCTTGTGGCCATGTGAATGAGGTGCCGGCAGGTGTCTAAGATCTG